>MU389813.1:0-116820 GCA_022578765.1 Xylaria sp. FL0933
TAATATTAATTAAGCAATTAATTTAATAAAATATAAAATATTTAAAACTTAAAAATATAAAAAAAATAATAAATTTAAAAATATATTTATAAAATTAAGCAAATATTATAATAACTATATTTTTATTAAAAAAAAAATAATAAAATAATAAGTAATAAAAGCTTAATTAACTCCCGCAAAAAATTAAAAAATATTAAAAAAAGTTTAAAAAATAAAAAAAAAAAAATTTTAATAAATATACGACTTATTTATATTTAAGCGAAATTATTAAATAATAAATTAAGCCAAAAAAAATAGTATAATATACAGCTAAAAAAAAAAATATAAATGTATTAAAAATAAAACCAACCTTTTATATAAGCGGTATATCTAGTTTACTGTAAACACTAGTAATTAGTGTAGGTAGGCAGTACCCGCAGCATAGTATTGTTACAGCCATGCGGTAACAAGAGCCAGGTAGAAGCTACAATCCACTAACTGGCTATAGCGTATGGTATGCTGACTAAGCTAACCGTATAAGGCACCTAGTATACCTGTAATAGTATTAAATACGGTTAATTCTGCTTGATAAAAGTTAAATACGGCTAGTTTACCAGTTAAATAATCAGAATTTACGTGGCGCAGCTGTTTGGCACTGTTGAACACCTGTTTTTTTATTTTTGAAAATCTGCTAGCCCAAAATGTGCATTATGACCGGTTGCGACCTATGGTGCGCCGTAGTTGATTGAGAGTTCCTCCACAGATTTCATCGCCTGGGATGTCCGCCAAAAGCTCCTCGTCTCCGTTCAAGAAAGAGCTCATCGATGCTGCTGCTTTGGATGTGCTCGTCATCGTCGACGACGAACTTCGCTTTCGCTCGACGCGACACCGAGGATCGTTTTCTCGAGAAGAATGTTCGAGCTAACTTCTCAGCGTCTAGTTTCCATCCCTTCCAGTCTTCCAAGAGAGAAAATCGGAACGAACCCCTGCGACAAAATTAATCTGATATATCTGCACGACCCGACCCGACTCTTCCTTCATCCGAATAAAGAACCTCAATCTTCTTGCTTGCATCCTATCCTTTGCAGTGTCTCAAATGACCGATCGTCCTCACAACCCGACGAAAGTATCCGAGGCACACATATTGAACAAAGCTGTTTCAGACAGGACAGTCACTCACGAGTTAGGTTCGTTGCGGTCGTTGCGGTCGATTGTGAATCAGGGTACAGCCAGGGCATATGGCATGTTATCTCTGTACATGTCTCCCAATGTGACTACCAATGTGACTAAATGAATGGTGTCAACTCACCTCCGAGGCGATCTGTGCAGCCTGGACAGTAGGTACTAGTAAGATACTTATTCAAATAGGTAGGTAGGTAGGTATACAATTAAAGAATCAGTACAGTACACAACACGCACAGAACACCTTGCATCCATGAAACCTCAACGTTACACGCATCAATCAATCTTCATAAAGATCGCTACCTAACTACCTACCCGTGCGGAACTCCGGTAGGTAGCGCTGCTATGAATTAATTACTGAAGACCTAAATTACTACATAGCATATATATATATCACCTTTACAGAAGATATCACGCACTGAATCTTCAACTCAGCGAACAAAAAAATTTAAACGAAGATAGAGGAATGCTTCTTGAAGTTAGTGGTATGAAGCCCGTGCTTGCTTGCCGGTCCCGTATAACATTGCCCACAGCCCAGCCCAACCCATCAAACCAAATGTGACTCAATCAATGCCATGAAACGCCCGGTGGATCCCGTATGAAAAACCTGCTTTGCATGCCCGCTTTCTTTATGAACGAACCTATGAATTAAAAACACAGTAGTAGTGTCTATCACATCAAAATACAATCCCTGTCTTTCCCAGCCCCTCCTGAGCTACCACCCGCGGCGACAGACTGTGAGGCTTGACGTGGTCGAGTCGGCGTGCTTGGCCCAGCACTACTTTGGCTCATTCGAGTGGAGCTTCTCCTTGGATTCGGACTCCTGGGGTTGCTCTCCGGATGGCTGGGATGGCCGGCTGGCGGGAGATATGGCGTCGACTTCGCGGCCTGTTCGTAGCTCGGAGGTGCGTCTTCCAATTCATCGTCTACGGGCCGATGAGTTCTAGGAGGGATTAGAGAGCGAACTTGTTGAACGGCTCTTCCGCCTCTTGCTTGTGCTGCTGTTGCTCTAGCCGGTTGGTTATGGGAACTGCCCCTAGGGGGTGGCAAACTATGGGTACTTCCTCTGCTCATACTGCTAATAGAGCCCCCGCGGGGTCGAGGTCCAGTGGGATTACAATCCCTCCCTTGCTGTTCAATGTACTGCTCGGACAATCGGCTCTCGCGGCGCCGCGCAGCTTGCTCCGTACGATGTCGCTCTTCTTCCTCCTCTTGGAGCTGCAAAGCCAGAGCTAAGTCCCTATCTTCCTGCTCATGGGGCGAAAGCGGCGCAGTAGCGGAAGCTGGCTCGCTTTGTCGATTGCTGTGAGAGCGTCTATTTCGAACCGTCTGCCAAGCGCCGCCGCTGGACGTGTCTGCACTGTTGTCGTTTGTCGGCGGGACTTGGTTACCCCCAACAACACGGAAGTCTCCAGAAAAGAAGTCTGCCCGTTCGCCTCTAACGTCAGCGAGCGATTCCCACACGACTTCGTCATGCGTGAAGTAGCCGGCATCTGTAACAAGCGTAAATAACTGGAGCGTCTGCGGATGGCGATAAAGAGTAGAAAAGTGATCGTTGCGAAAGAGGATGGAAACTGCTCCAGGTTTAATAGATTGGGTGATAATATTGAGACCCGACTGCGTCAATTGCGTTGCTGTCGTGGAAAGGAATGATTTAATAGTAATGATGTCTTGATATAGTAGTTGCTCTTCCTCTGTGAGGCCCGTCTGTGAGTTACTGAACTTTTCTTCGAGCTCCTCTTCACGGAAAAGAAGGTTCTGGGCATCGTCATAAGAAGAAGCTCGCCGCTTTAATGCGTCGTACGCCGGATCGTCCTTGGGCGGGAGCCAGCCATGGATGAGAGGAATCTTAAAAGTAGCATAGAGCTCCATATCTCTAGTTTTTTCAAATGTGCCGGGGATATCGTCAGTGGAATGAGAAGGAAAAGTTCGTCCATAAGCAGCTACAGCTTCGGGAGAAGGTATAAAACGTGGGTTGACATTCATGCCCGTATGAAGCCCTTGAAGAAAACCATATAGTTCTGACATGTCCGGCAAGGGGGCGTCCGACCCCGTGTGCCGAGAAGACATGAGCTCATCTACAACAACTTCTAGAAGGAAACTGAGGCTAACTTGTTCACGAGAACCAAGTGCTTCAACCAAGTTCGTATTAGTCTGTTCAGCGGGCGTCGTCAGGGTCAACGCATTCACTAGGGCTACCAATGGGCAGGGGCCGTTGGCATTTTGAACAATGATGGGCGACCTCCGAGGGTTCTTGGCCGCTTTCGAATCGTGCCAATTGATGTTCTTGATCTGATACGTCTCTGACATGTTCACATCGCTTGGCGATTGGCGACGCGGAGGTTGTGGAGGTGGGACTTCTCCCGACGTCCTGGGTGGTAATGGCGGTGCCTCTTCGGTCTGGCTAGTCGCAACCTCTTTCGGCGTATCATCATCTGCGTCGACGAAATTTTCCCAGGTGCTCTGCTTGGAGAGGGTACCTGGGAGAGGTTCCGGCGGAGATTCATGATCAACCAAGTTCCAGCCATCAATGGGTTCAGGCGGCATCTCCGACTGAGACTGCGCGAGCTGCTTTCCTTTGGGGTTTCTGTTGCTAGATTCTTCTCCTTCCCAAGCATGTTCATCATCGAAGAGGTCATTGGCAGCTGGGGAATTTATTGGCGCCGGAGTAGACGACGTAGTGGGCTGGATACTGCCAGAAGATTGGGTAGGAATGAGCCCATCAGGTACAGACCCCAATTGAGATCCAGAGCCCCAAACGTTTTTGTCCGGGTCTTGATCAAGTAGTGATGAGGGTGCCGGCGCAGGCGCAGAGCTTTTGGTGCCATCCAAGACGGGCTGCCATGGGTTTGTGTTCTGGTCCGACGGCTCGTCGAATCTGAGTAGAGAGAATGCTTCGGACGGTGGTTGTGGAGCAATGGCAGGCTCTTTAGGGAGATCCTTCGTGGTATCAGGTGCTGCTGAAGGGGAGCTTTGTACTGGTTTTCGCTTGAACGGGTTCGTTTCGGATCGTGCAACGCCGGGGCGCAAGACAGCTGGGACCTCGTCGGGCTTGACAGGTCGAGGCTCGTCCTTAACGGGCGCCACTACTGCGTTGTCAATGTCGTCCCACGGGTTTCGTTCTCCTTGGTCGTAGGGAGGGCTAATAACGGTGGCACCGGGCCGCAGCGGCGTCGGGACCTGTCGAGCCATGTCGGCGCTGTCGGCTTCGACCGTCTCTCCACGCGCCGCGGATGCTTGCTCGTGCGCGCCCCATATCCGTTCTGTGTCGACTTCAGAATCGGTAGCTGACCATACTTCTATGCGGGGAGCCCGAGCAGCGTTGGCATCGCTGGTGCTGTGGGTAGAGGACCTTTCCGGGGCGGATTTTCGGGTCACCATGGTGCGAGACTACGATGAGGCAGAAGCGGGTGCGAGAGAATCCCGAGTAGCAGGCGAGGCAGGCGAGCAAGCAACTATGCGTCCTGGGTCTGCGTACAAGACCTCTCTGACCGTCAAAACAGCGTAGGTAGGTAGCAGAAAAAGCCGCGTCAGTCGCTCAGGCTAAAGGAGAAGTATGAATTCCCTGCAATTGTAAGCCTGTTCGCGCCGAACCCTGGGTTCATCGAGCTAATGAGTAGATGGATATGCGAGGGGACCTGACGAGGTTGCGTCATCACGGCCGACAAGGGCACCCAGATAGCTGGCTAGCTAGGGTCCAAGGCAGACGGAGGTACCCTGACGTGGAGCAGATAGCAATAATAACGAGTGTCTCACAGTATATCTAGGACGACGCGAAGGTTGTAACGACGGGAAGCTTTGTGATACTTTCTAGAAGGTGGAGAGAACAGACGAAGCTTTGGTCAAACGCTGTTGTGCTTGACCTGTCATGCTCTGTAGACAACTACAGCTGTAGGTACCTACATCCCCAAGTTACATATGTACTTAACTGTCACTGTACCTACCATGTACCTGCAGGCGCTGTGGCGGTGCACCGTCGTCTATCGGTACCTAGCTGTAGGTCGGTAGGCACCCAGCACCAGTACCTAGGTAATTGTAGCTGAAAGCGCAGGTCGCTGTGGCTAAAGCTAGCATAAGCTCCAAGATTTGTCGGAGATCTACTTTGGAGATCCATACCTGGGTGTTGCCTCCCTCCAGGCAGCAAGATTATGGTGCTGCTCGAGGAAAAGCCTTAAGACTTCGAGGCCTACTGAGGTACTTTTTCCAGCGCGCTAAGGTTACCCCAGATCGTTATCTGTAATCCTCGGGCGTCGCCTATGCCGTACGAGTACCTAGGTACTAGACTACCCAGTCTCGCCAGTCACATTACGTATTGAGACGACTTAGTACTGGCAGGCAGAAGCTTAAGCGCATACCTGGGTACTCGGCAAGTAGTAAGTAAGTACCTATCAAGGCCTGTTTTCGACATCTTGGCCGAAGAATCAATTCCATGCATTCACGCACATATTTTGACACATAACTTAAAGATAATAATGATAGGGAGTCTCGTGTCAAACCCGCTGAAAGTTCTAAAGTTGACTGGCCTCATGTAGGTATGCGGGACACTGCATTTACCAGCAGAAGAGCCACGACCAATATCAGCACTTCAGGGAGCTTGGTTGAAATCATAAGCGTTACCAAAAGCCCGATTCAGATACCCGTCCACGGCTTTCTGCTTCGATACCCATTCAACAGGTGCCTGCAACCCAAGTTCGCCCCGAGACTCCAGCTCCTCGAGAATGGGCTTGATGTCATCTGCGAATTCAAGCTTCATGGGATTTCTGTACCAGCTCGCGAAGTGAATCTGCGCCAGCATAACACGCACCTCATCACTCATGTTCGGCATCCCCGCGTGCCATAGTCGCAGGTCTCGAATGACGATGCTCCCCTTCTTGATGTTCGGTTGCACCGGAGGGCCGTGAGTTGCGATCCGCTTCGCCAGGAGATCTTGCTTTATGCGACCGCTCGCTCGCTCCCCATGTGCGCCTTCTTGAGATTCAATCCCGCCTGTGCTAGCGTGTGTCCCAAGCCACACCTCTGTCGAGCCGTTGTGCGGTGTCATATCTTCAATGGCCATAGATTAGCGCTGTCTCATCTTGATAGCTGCAGGCTGTGATTAGATGTTTATAACTTTTACCAGGAGTAGAAAAATCATTGTCGCTCTTTATTGCTCCGTAGCTAATCATCTAGGGCCGAAGGTGGGACGAGAAAGAGAGAGCAAAAGGTCGCATACCTATCAAGCCAACATTGACCACCAGCGCAAATGGATGATCTGGATGAGCGAAGTCCGCATCTGCGTGTACGGGTTGACGTTGTGGTGAGCCCCCAGGAATAGGGGGCATAGCCGTGTTTCCAGAGCAGAAAGTCCACTTAGGCCGAGGCCCAAGTACCGCAGATGTGATTTGGGTTGCGACAGGATCTGTCCCGGGCTAATCAGCTACTGAAGTCATTCAAGGTGACAATAGGGGCAACGCAACTCGTGAAGATGGATGGGTAGAAATACTCGGCATAAGGAGGTGCATCCTGCTGAATGTTTCCCACGTTATAGTTGAATGGGCCGTCTTCGCCGCGAGCTTGAAGAATGCGAGCATCCTCTACCATCTTGGTGTTGAGGTGGTCCAAATGCTGGTGCGGAACGACATCCTCCACGACAACCAAGCCGTCCAAATGGACGCCACGAACCGCTATCTCCAGATTTCTCTCATTGAGTCTATTGTTCTTGATTTCTTCAATAGATGGACGAACGACTTGTGGCAGTCGCTGCGATGAAAGTAACCTTCGTTGAAGCATAGGCCTTTGCCGGAAAGCTTGACGTGCACCAAGCAAAGCTTGACTTCTCCAGAGCGCAATTGACATCCTGCCAGACTTGATACTAAATGATAGAAAGATTCTCTCGAATAAATTAATTCAAATCGGTGTTCATGGTTTTGAGGCGACGAGTCGTAGCTTTATAGATGCCATTGATGGTAACTGCATCACTGTTGGCCAATGAGAGTGAAACCCGAGCTCGGGTTTGGCAGCTCACCCTAGCACTGCAAGTGTTCATGCGACGACCACTGTTCCCCCACCTCCAACCAGCGCGGTCCTAGTTGCGCTTGTATGATGGCAGATGGATTTCTTCTATTTAACGCAAAGTTATAGAAAGACCAATGACGACTCGTGACTGCATAAATCTGATATAGGTCTCTTTTCCAGTTCGGTAAGTGGTGGAAGCAAGTAGGTCCACTTCACAATGCAGAGAAGTTGGCTGTCCATTGCTGTTGCAAAACAGAAACGATCTGTTGGACCGGCCAGCCAGTTGCCTTTCTGGAGGCTATCAGGTGTCGTACTACCTCTTGTTGAGTTGCCTCGGTCCGTATATACCTTGCGCCTGGTGTGAAAACGCCAGTAAGCATGGGGCCAGCCTAGTCAGGAGCGCAAGTACAAACTCATAAAACTTACAGTAAGATATAGGGCCAAATGCATTCACGAGAACTGATGCATCGTTAGAGGTAAACGCAATGCCGCAGATCTCAAGGCCAATCTGCTCAAGCAGGTCTTCCTTTCCCGCAATTGTACCCACGATGAGGCCTGTGCGCGAGGCGAAAGATAATAAGTCATCGACCTGAACGCTCGTCTGCGCGTGTGTCGCAAGGATCGCAACAGATACCAGACAATAGTGCCACGATGCGGCTAGCTGATATTAGATAGTCTTTTCATACTATTGCAGATAAACAAGCAATTATAAGGGGTGGTTTACCGTGACATTGTTTCAACGTATGTACAGTTGGAAGTCGAGATAGAGAAGGGAGTGTTGCTCGTGAATAGGGCTGAAAGTGCATCGGCAACTCTGATAGCCAGACTTTTACTTGAGATAGCATGGTTTCCCACCTGTCACTCGCCTTCTCAGACGTAGAGTCGAGCATGGCGTTAATTATGCGGCCCAGAACTAGAGATATGGCGTTGAGCTGCTCTTGATCAGACGAAATGTTACGAAGCTCGGGAGTATGGTCCAAGTCTATTTTCAGGGGACAATTTCCGAACAGACTGAAAGTAATATCCTCGCGTAAATAGTTCCAGAAACCAGAGTGAAGGAGGCCTCCAGCAGGATGACCAATAACATCTTGTAGTTGCGATGCCAGAGAAAAAGCCCCCGTAAGGTGTCTATTAGGATCATGGTCCTCTTCATAAAAGATTCTGTCAGCAATGTATTATTTACCGTAGTTCGAGGTCGTAGTGCTGGTTCCGCTCACCAGCGAGAATTTCATACGACCTCAAGAGACAAGTGGTCGCAAGAGCTACACCTTTCTCGATTAACACGTCCTCTGGCTCAAGGTCGATAAGGCGCCGTATACATTTCGTATGATACGTTTCGGCTATAGTACGTGTAGATGGCGCTGTTGTCTGGCTCACATGCATTGCGGCCAGAGCTATCACGGCATAAAACAGAAGTGGTTCATCCAGAGCCAAAATGGGAACTTCGCTGGAAAATGAGCATCGTGAGTCACTGAGGTCATACCACGGCGCGACATTGTTGATGTAGCTACGGAAGTAGCTTGCGATTTCGGGAGATTGTAAAAGTCCACGGGGAGTGTCACCCAAAGACGAGCTTTTCTCTGCATATACAGCTGCCGGTCAGTAGGAGCCGAAGCTCACCGGGAGTCTAAGCCGGCTACCGACCTGAATCCAAGTTGCTCAGACTTGAGTGCCCAGATGACTTCTCGGTGCGATCACAATATCGCTGTGCTTTTAAGCATCGCTGGCAAATGGGAAAGGTCTCATCGCCTACACAGATAACGGAAAAGAAATGTAAGCCTCCGTCTGAATAATAACCAATTGGATTCAAGTTTCCATACACTTAAGTTTACGTTGCCGGCAGGTATTGCTGGGAACATGGCAGATTAGAAACAGCTTGATTTCGTTACCAGAAGTAGTCATCCCCCATCATCTGCTTACCAGGCTATGATCAAGACGATCAAAAGAGGTCCAGTAACATTTCGACCGCATCATCTCTTAGCTTACCTGCATGTCTATACTGTCGCGGCATGATCTGAGGTAGATGTGCGTAAAGTCCAATTCGTTACGTGACACGACGACTCCATCGGACCGTGGTTGGTGACCGTGAATAATTTAGGTAGCACGTGATTATAACGGTTAGGATCGTGTTCGGTTTTTTTTGTAACAATGCGAAATGGAAAGGCCCTGAGACTGTTGGAGATGTATGACATCAGGAGCTAGTGCTCTCGGCAGCTCCTCTATCGATAGTGGTATCACCCCATACCACTAAGCACCTACTAGTACTAGTACGGCGGGGCTAGATGGGGACGAGAATCTGTGGAGTGACGGGAAAGGTTAGCGTTGGTAAGCGATGTACCTGCGCCTCCACGTTCCGGCAGTGAAAAGGGAAGCTTCATATAAGTACCTCCACGTAGAACAAACATGCAGCAGAGCGGCAAAATCCCATTCCAGCGGATAGCATCGTGGTGATACAGCACATACACATACCTCATTTCACTCTTTTCCCGTTGTTGTACAACTACGGCAACGGAATTATACGTCATCCCGCTACCAGCTACTTATCACGTAATTGTGATTGATCATGGCCATTGTAGAAGGATGGCTCCCTGCGAGCCGCGAGAATTGGCAATGGTTGACGTGGTGGTGGCAGTTCTATCCAGTTGTAAGACCGAATTTTTCGCGCCATTCTTCTAGTTTCGTTAATTGACCCCGTTTACAGATCGGTTCCATGCAATGGCTCGTTTCATGGTACGGCATGGGCAAGACGTCCGTGAATAGCAAGTTGAATCTGCCCGGGCGCTTCGCTTGGATTACCATGGAGGCACCAGGCTTCATCTCCCTCCTCTACATCATGAGCACGCTGCCAGCTCAACACGGCATCACCGACCTGCCATGGCAGAACAAGGTGCTGGCTTCGCTGTTCGTCATGCATTATATCTACCGCGCCATCTTCTTCCCTTTCCTGCAGCCGTCCATGTCCCCAATCCACGTCATGGTCTGGGGATTGGCCATCGTCTTCCAGCTCTGCAACGCAACTGCTATCGGCGGCTGGCTGGCTGCATATGGTCCTACCACGCAGGCGCAGTGGGATGCTCAAGGCTTCTCCATCGCCCGGTTCGCGATCGGTCTCGGCATCTTCTATATCGGACTGGCCGGTAACTATTTCTCCGACGAGGAACTTCGTGAAATCCGACGGAGTGAGATGAAGCGGCAGGAGAAGCTGAAGAAGCAGGGAAAGACCATTGATAAACACTACGAGGTGCCTCAAAATGGCCTCTTCAAGTACATGCTCTTCCCGCACTACTTCATGGAGTGGGTTGAGTGGACGGGTTATTGGATTGCTGGTGGCGCTGCATTTATACCTGCCCGAAGCTTCTTGCTGAATGAGTTCTTCTCCATGCTTCCCCGTGCTGTTAATGGCGGTAAATGGTACAAGGAGAAATTTGGCGAGGACAAGATCAAGGGGAAGTATGTCATTATTCCCGGGGTTTATTAGTCTCGCCCTCAGATCAGCCAGCTACTCGGTTCAATTTTGAACTTACGAAATCTTGAATGCACACGCTTCGGGCGCTCTTGGGAAACATGTATACAGTATAACTGGCTTATCCCTGCGCTAATATCTAGTCACAACACAATAAACAGAATGATAAAAATTTCCAATAAGAGTCTCGGTGTTCACATATATACAGACAGCAGAGAGTAACTCCAGTATATGCTACAAGTCTTTGTAGGACCCGGAGAGTAATGCCCAAAGAGAAGAGCACTGTCACATCTATCATCAAGCCCTTCACCGCATCGAGACATAGCCAGAAAGTATATCCGAAAAAACTTTTTAAATATACAATTAAGTTCTTTGATATATACACTCGAATGTAAGATTGAAAAAATAACAATAAACAAGATGATCAGCCTACCGGGCGACTAAATTGGCC
Source organism: Xylaria sp. FL0933 (assembly GCA_022578765.1). Lineage (NCBI taxonomy): Eukaryota > Fungi > Ascomycota > Sordariomycetes > Xylariales > Xylariaceae > Xylaria > Xylaria sp. FL0933. Next base: position 11,070 of record MU389813.1, read on the forward strand.
CAGTACCCCGTTATTACAAACGCACATCTAGGGGGCGTAGGACTTGAGCAAGTTGCCGTAGTAAGTGTAGGCGGTGCCGCTCGGGGGCTCGAAGCTGTAGATGTAGTCGCCCCACCAGGGTCCGGCAGCCCACCACAGCGCGCCCTGCCACACGTCGCTGTTCGCCTGCAGGTGGTCGAGCAGGCCCGTGATGGCCGTCTGGCACTGCGTGTTGGCGCCGCCTGCGAACTCGCCTAGGATGCCGATCTTGCCGTTCTCGCGTAGCCATTCGGTGGCGCCGATGACTGCGGCACGCCGGAGTTAGTAATTGCTGTATTTTTGGAGCGGGACCTGGGAAGGTTTCGAGAGGGGTCTTGATGCTCTCCGGAAGGACGAGATAGGGGGGAGCTCAAGGGAGATGATTTACTTACCGCGATCCACGCCGATGGTGGTGGAGACGCACACGTCTGACGTGCCCGAATTGTCCGAGTCCAGGTACTGATGCATCTCGTAGATGAGCTTGTCGGCCGAGTCCGTCAGCCCTGCGAGGTTGTTGTTTGTCGTGTTCCAGACATAAGCGCCGGAGTAGCTGTTGCCTTCGGCGAGGATATACTGTGAAGTGGCACCAGCGGCACGGATGGCGTCGATGGCGGCCTGGTTCAGGTTCAGAACGAGGGTCTGGTCCATGTCGTGGTACTCGTTGTTAGTGTCGAAGATGACCTTGTCGTTCGATGCGAAGGCTGTCGCCACCTTCGTCCAGAAACTACCGAAGCCTGCCGTGTCTGTGATGACGTTGCCGTAGTAGCGCCCGAAGTTGTGTCTTTATAAACTCATCAGTAAGTCCTATTCATCATGGAAACAGTATGATTGAAAGAGGCTGGGAAGTCTATCAAGGCTGGTAGGAGCGATCGCCGCTTGAGCCCATCATAGAAAGCTACTGGAATACTTCGGAGATCACGTACGGGTCTAAAATGGCGTATGCGCCCTTGCCCGTGATGTAGTTCACGGTAGCCGTTAGATTCGTCATATAGCCGGAGGCAACAGCGGCAGTCAGCTCGTCGGGCACGAGCCTTTCCATGGCGAAAGCCACACGGAAGATGTTATAGCCATCCGCGATGAGAGTCTGAAGCAGCTTGTAAGAATCCAGCTATTGAAGGCGACATTATTACTTATGGTCCTTACATCAATAGACGACTCGGCAGGGAAATAAAAATCCTTGCCCCAGGTTCCTGGGTAAGTGCCCGTTCCGAACTCGGCGACTGACAAGTTGATTCCAAGCCACTTGAGTTTCCCTGCTGCACCTGTTGATGAAGGCGTCGAGGTCGTCGAAGTCGGCGCCGACGTCTTCGTTGAAGTGGCCCGTGAAGTGGTGGTAGTGGCCGCTGTTCCGGGCAAGCACTGAGAGTACCACTCGCTCGAAACAGTACAGACGTAGCCCGATTGACATGCTGTGTCTCCCGTCCAGCCGTTGCCGCCGCATTGCGCGTACGGTCCGGCCGCCGCGGCCGCGAGACCGGCGAGTGTGCTGCTGAGGATGAAGGACCGCATTTTCTCCCAAGTGGCCTACGAAGTCTCGGCTGTCGTGTAAAGCGTGAGAGGCTCCTCCCGTCGGGCTCGAGCGGCGATCTGCGCCATTAAATAGTTACTCACATGTCGCCGCCCGGATCTCCAGTGCTAGCTATAGACGCGTAGTCGAAACACTCGAAGGAGGTCGCCAGTCCGCGTTCCTGCATGTTCGACCATGCTCGTGGCTTACGACAACTAACCAATAATGGGGGGACGGAGGCTTGGATTAACGCCTAAAACGGCAAGTGGGTTCCTAGCCGCATTCTTCCACGAATGGACCCTTAAAGTCGGAGATATAAGGGGCGTTTGGGAATAATAAGTGCGATGACGAACGAAGCACTAGCTACTTAGTAGACGGTTAGTATCAGCCCCCTGGAATCGTCACCGTGCATCTATATATGTAAATTCGATTGACAGAGCGCATTCATCATAAAGTTAAGATTATATACATTGTACAGAGTAAGGGGTTGTATTTGTTGATAGGATGACCTAGCTTGATCGACTTGATTGCTATAGCCTTTTTGTCTATCAGCTTAATAGTTCTCTTTATCCATCACCAGGACTCACACGATCCGAAGCCGGTGGAAAAGCTTCCGTACAGGCATGATCGGCGCTCCACTCGACGGGAGCGAAGCCGGGTCTATGCCGGCCTTGGCAACACCTCCCTCGAATCTTCTCGATTCCGTGAAGGTTATCCTACACGGGTAGTATTGTAACGGATTTAACTAACCAGTCGGAGCTTTTAACTTAGACCCGCTATTTATACGCCAAACCATTGATCGAGTGCCAAGTTCGCATCTTTGATCCTCTATTTGCTACGGCTGGTTGCGCGAGAGCATGGTCAGGGAGATATTCAAGCTGCATAAAACGCTTCTTATAACAGACATCCATGGAATCCGCGCGATAAAGGAGTTATAATATCTTTGCTCTAGCTGAAAGAGGCACCGATTGATGAAGTAGCGGTTTTGTCTGCTGCTTATACAAGCCGTTCCCTCCCACGTATGGCCAGAAGGATCAATTCCGACTTAGCTCATCAATCATAATTGTCTGTCCAAAACTAGAACATTGACATTGCGTGTAGTTATTGACATGCAATAGCTTCAACTCGTCCCCACATTTGTCTTTGCTAGTGTACTGACCCATCTCCTCCCTCAGCAGGGGTTCTTCGGGCATTCGGACCGTGCCGGAGCTCTCCTGCCCCCCCGTCCATTCCAAGAGCTCTTCAATGTTTCTACACTATTTTATGACTGCAAAGCCCGCATATGGCCACGGCTGCGCTTCGCTTCACGTGTTTGTGACGATCTTCACATCGGCATGACACATCGACGTTTGGAGAAGCATCTTGGTACAATGACGGAGATGAAGCTCGAACATAATCGGCGCCTCGAAACCCCACCTTGTTCCAAAGGAGTAGTCGTAGTTTGTGACGAGTTCTCTGCCTAGTGTGTCAAGACAGTGTATCTGGTTTAACATCAATGCTTCCCATATAAGTGCCTTTTGGCAATCCCCACTCGGGGTTCATCGGGACGGCCGTGTTAGGGTCTTTACCGATTCCAATAACATGGTCGCGCCTGAGACCGGTGTTGCTTCTTGCCGTGATTCTAACCCACGTTCTGTCGGTGCCGGAGCTTGGAGGAAAGGAGCAGACGAGCACCGAGCGCCGTTTGGGTCCGTGAAGTTAGGGGCCCAGACGGTCATCCATCTGCTTCGGTGAGCTCTGCATGATAGGGCACGCTACATAGACATCGGTACATATATCGTTACTTCATCGTTGAGTTGGTAGCATTACGGGTAAAGGTCGTGGTTTGGAGTTTCATTCCTGAACGTTCACCATAAGTCAGGGACCTTGCCCAGATCAAGCCAGCCTGTTCCACAGTAGCCATATACTCATGTAGGGTTCTCAGTATTGAGCCGAAAAACACCCCCGTGACTACGTCTACATAGCTAACATACCTGCTCAACATTGTCATCGCATATTGCACTGACTTCGATAATAGATACTGGCGCGCTGCCTATAGCTGTACTGATTTGGCGCGAAATCTTTATGCACTCTTCGTCTGACCAGTTACACAGGATGTTGCGAAAGTGATATTGGTTGCCTTGATAGGCTGCTCTCGCGCAAACCGACGCCGTTAACGCGTGGGCGGCGACAACGATATATATCCACTCTAGTATGACAGCTGCTCATTGAAGAAATCGTGATCTTAGTGTTCAGATATGTCCTGGCATGAGTCAATCTTGATTGCAGTCACCTGCAAAATTTTATGGTGGTGGAAACTACCTTTGTCACCTTTACCTAGAATCCTGTGTCTTCACATGGAAATTTGCGGCCCAGCACGCGATGAGGCCTGAAGATACCAGAACACCGTGAATCACTTGTCTTTTTAAGAGTCATGTCCGAAGTTGCAAGCTGCAAATGATAACCTGCTTCGTCTGACCTGTTAGCTGCGTGCTACATTCCCCCGCCGTATCCTGCATATGTGAGCGCTAGCAATATTACCAACAGCACAGGCTGTAAATAGAAACGCGCCCTTGTGTTTTCAATGCTCGCTCAATTTTCTTCTATTCCTCGTTCATCCTTCATCGCCCATCTACGTCCTCTACGGTAACATGACTGCGAAACCGAATAAGGCCCCTTGGGCCGATGAGCCGTTCCCATTAATCGAGACTCCCTCGGTGAAGAGAAAGGTAATTCCTAAAGGCGTCACATTTGAAAACACTGACATAAACCTAGAGCGACCACTTTTACGTGACGGCCGTTTCGGAGATGGCGCACGCCCACAATGTCTTGATACGAAGCTTGAACGCGATTCTCCAACAAGGACCTCACATTCCCATTTCAACAGATACGAAGTATCGAGCAAAAGATGTGACAGACTTCCTGAACTATGTTCGATGCTGGGTCAAAATGGTTCACCATCATCATTGGGTCGAAGAAGAGTTCATCTTCCCGGAGATGGCTAAATTCAGCGGTAGACCTGGGCTGATGGACGAGCCTCGGCATCAGCATGAATCCTTTCAAACAGGATTGAAGAACCTCGAATCCTATTCGACTGGTACGAAGCCTGAGCAATACCGATGGTCAGGTCCCCAAGGGATGCAGCATATCATTGACAGCTTCAGCAAAGATTTAACGGAGCATCTCTATGCTGAGATCGGGATCTTGCTTAACTTGAGTGACCTTGATAGCGACGAATACAAGAAGACCTGGGCCAGAGCTGAAGCAGTAGCTAAGCAATCTGGAAATCTGACTCTGCTGGTGAGTATATCAAGTATATTGAGTGCTGGCATCTGATATCAATAAATCACAGTTTGAAATGGTACCCTTGGTTCTGGGGTCTGCCGATAAGACGTGCGAAGGCGCACACGACTTTCCGCCATTTCCTTGGATTATGCCATATCTTGCCAAGTACGGGTTTGCTGCTCGCAACGGTTCATGGAGGTTTAATCCTTGCGACTTCTGGGGAAAGCCGAGGCCGCTGGCGTTTGTGGGAAGAGGAACTAACGAGGAATTGAATTGACGAATTATTTCCCCAGCTCACTATTTTAGATCATGCGGGGTGCATCTTTAGATGCAGCGCCCCAAGATTCTAGTGTGGCCCTACTCTTACTATAAGTAGATGAACTCCAACCAGTCCAACCCCAATCGAGCCTCCATTAACACAGTAGTGCCTGCCCATTATCTCTTCACAATGAATGATAGCCAGGAGAAATTCGATGTCTTCGTCTTCAGTAAAACCGCAGGTTACAGACACGACTCCATCTCAGCAGGCATCAAGGGTCTCACAGACCTCGGCGTCTCGAGCGGCTCTTTCAACATCACGGCCTCGGAGGACGCATCCCTGATCAACGCGCAGTTTCTCTCGCGGTTCAGAGTCGTCGTGTTCCTGTCCACTAGCGGCGAGTTCCTAACTTCTGAACAACTAAATGGACTCAAGACATACGTAAATGATGGCGGAGGATTCGTGGGCATCCATTGTGCTGCGGCGGGGATGTATTCCGAGCCGTGGTACGGCGAGTTGGTGGGTGCTTATTTCGCGGGGCATCCGGAGCCGCAGCGTGGAGTTGTGAGGGTTGAGGGGGAGAGTAAGGGGCATGTTATTGTGTCTGGGATGCCGGAGGAGATGGAGTGGCTTGACGAGTGGTATAATTTTAAGGTGAATCCGCGGGGTAAGGTTACGGTCTTGCTGTCGATCGATGAAGAACTTTATGAGGGCGGCACGATGGGTCCCGATCATCCCATCGCGTGGTGTCGTGAGTTTGATGGTGGGAGGACGTTTTATACTGCTCTGGGACATTTCGATGAGGCGTATCGAGATAAGGCTTTTATGGGACATTTGTTAAAGGGGATTCTTTGGGCTGCGAGAGTTATTTAGCGTTGATTGTATCGAAGTGTTGAAAATCCTGTTCAAGTTTATCAAGTCTTTCTCAATCACAGGCTTGACTAATAACATATTCTCACGGACAAAAGACGCCATTAGTAGTGCTCCGGCTTACGGTTTATATAGCGTATAATTCCACTCATCCGTGGCATATATCAGCATCCAACGGAGCTTTGTCAGGTCACACATCACAAGGTAGAGGCACGAGTATAGCATAGGAGACTACCCGTGATCATGCTGCACCCACCCCCCAACGTCGCGAAAGACAGTGATGAGGCCGGGAGGCCCGACGTCGAAGAGCCGCACTAGACAGAACAGGGAGGCCAGCAGGGTGTCTCCGCGATTATGGCACTGCAGAAATGAAACCCTCGGCGACAACGGAACGTGCGGAAGATGTAGACGTAAGTCTCGGGGCTGTTGTGAGGGAAACGGCGAACAGTTGGGAGAGCAGCATTGCCATCGGGAGCGAGACCAAATCATTTATCGGCCTCTGCTCGCCCGTCATGGTTGGTGGCGATGTCGTAGGCCGCAAGCCCCTTAATAAGCGACCATGAAGATCGAAGAAGCAACACTTTTGGATCATTTTATTTCAGATCTCATTCTGCTTACAGCTAATATTGCGAGATGTAGAGCGGTCGAATATCATCGTGTCTCGACTAGAAAGATTGAATAAGTAATGCCCTTTGAAACCTTTCGAGGTTTCTTTCTACTTGCAACTAATATTGCATAGATTCTCTCAACGCGTTGTGATGTACCTAGAGGCAAATTCCTCAAAAGTTCGTTAGCAATCGGAAGTTGACGGGCATGTGAAGAATACTAAGCGCTCTCCTTTCCGGTATATAGGGACGGTAGCCTTGCATATATGACATGCTATTTAAAAGCAGCATCTAGCCATGCCCTCTACTATTTGCCTAGCATAGCACCCCATTGTACGAATTTGTCAAGTATATAATGCAGCTGAACAAACTCATCGTCATAATCCGGATGGACAAGACTTGTCCACAGCCGACTGTCCTACCACCGTCTTCGTAGCGCAGTTGGTTAGCGCGTAGGTCTCATATTCATATGACCCAATAAAAAATTGGGATATCCTAAGGTCGTGAGTTCGAGTCTCACCGAGGACACATCGCTTTTTGCTCTTCTCACACATTTTCTTTTCTAGGACTGGATCTTACGGGACACCCATGTCACTGCAAATGGCTGGGATCCTCCTACAAAACCATATCTCATTGGACACATTTTTTGCATGAAACAAAGCGCCACGCCGGGATAGCATCTAAAGTTCACTACGCTAAGTGAAACCTCTAAATAGGGGTAAAGTGCTACGCAGCAACTAGCTGCCTGTTATGCTACATTATATTTATCGCCTGTGCGACTAATTGTATATTGGAGTAGTCCACGGTGAAGGCTTTTCTTTTTCATGTTAGAGAGCAGAGCTGTAAAGTCAGGTATCGGCGCCTTAGCTGCCGAAGAGTTATGTATGTATGTATGTATGTATGTTTATTTATTTATTTCGAAACATGTTATGTGATGCTGCTGTTTGTTTGTCGCATGACATCACATCACATAACTTCTTACAGCCAAGGTAAGCTTACCATGCCCCAGACATATATATACTTTGGATAGAATGTTACCTGTTGTATAAAGGATACAAGTACGGTGTGTGACAGTCAATTAAGCAACCTTTACCTCTTTGAATGATACATTTGAGACAAAGGTGTGCGCGCGTCAATGAGAATAAGAAGCCATGCCTAACACATCAAATGGAGGTATAGGAGTGGAATTGATCATACTTGGATCGTTTATTTAAACTTTATGACCACTCGCCAGCCCACATTTCCAACATCCGATACCCGATATGTTAGGCACGGTAGAGGCAAGTAAGTAACTGTCCAGCCAGTAAGACTGCTGTAGATCGCGCTAGGGACCCAAATGCAGGCACATAGTGCAGAGAGGCGTGCAGACGGGCGCGGCGGCGCAGGGGTCCCTACTGTGGGTTGTTGTAATTACCGTCCGCATTTATATCCAATAATGCACTGTAGGTTAGGCGGATTAGGTAGGCAGGTGCCGTAACAGCACGGTAACAGCAGGTACTCACGGCGCTGTGTCCTCTCTAAACAGGGGCGAACAGCAGCAGAAGCAGAAGCAGAAAAGGAAACAAACGTCGTGAGAGCACCTCAATTTCACTTGTTCATGCCGTTTGCTCACAGCCAGCCCGCCAACCAACCAACCAGCCAGCCATCGTAGTGTAGATGCAGCTGTACCACCGACGTTAGATTCATTTGCACATTTTGTTTTCTCTGTTTTTCTCCTCCTTCCCCCCGTTCTCCGTCTGCTCTTCCAGAATCCGCTCACCCGGTCGACGGACGACGGTTGACGAACCCCTGGGCTCACTCGACGTTGCATTGCCTGCACCTCTGCATCAGCCTTCCCTAACGCCGAACCATCCAAAATATCTATTGGTGGTCCCATTAGTACTCCGTTGCTAATGGCAAGGGCCTCTTAAGTGCTGTACCGTACAAATTGGTCCAAGGCCCCTTGCGATACTACTCTTGATTTCGACTTCCATTCTGCAAGGACCCCTTCTGCTCCCGTCTCCAGGTTGATATCACGTCTGGTTGGTAATATGTCGACTCTCGAGGAACCCGCCTCCGAAACGGCGCCCCGACTCGACGATTCGCCAGCAGCTTCGGACAAGGAGACGGTACGTAGAGCAATGACCTAATCTTACTGTACAACACGTTCCCTCCAAATCCACCGCCACTCACCCTACGGTACCTGCTGCATGCGACGCTGGGGGCGCATTTAGACTGACCTCATGCACCTCTAGGATACCTTCGAAGATGCTATTGACACGGGGTCTGTCCGGTCGCTCACAAATCGCAAAGTTACCCAGCCCAAATCCCCCCTACCGACTGGCCTCAATGCCGATGGTGCCCCCGATGCACCAGTAGACCCCGTGGACACAGAGACGCCGAACGGCCACACGGGAAGCGACGTCGAGAACCCGGACGTTGTAGATGGGACTGGAACTGTCGCTACGGACTCGGCAAGGACTTCAAAGCGGCTATCACAAGCTACTTTAGACAATGTGGATCTTGATGACGGTCCCTCGAGCGAGCAGCCCAAAGGTTGGTTGCTCCGGAAGGCGTTCACATATACTGGATACATGGGCTAACTACCGAGTCAGACGAACAAGCAGTGCCAGCTATAGGGAAGCAGCCCACAAAGAAGCTTTCTCTTAGCAATATCGCATCTTCCCTACCTGCCATGCCATGGTCTCCATCGAATGCTGAATCTCCGCCGAAAACGAGTCCTGTCGCGCCGCCCACCGACGCAGCGGTACCAGCTCCTCCGCCTCCTCCTACCCGCAAGATCACGAGCCCCTTTTCTTGGCTCTCCCGAAATTCTGGTCACAAAGAAACCGCCGCTGCGCCAGCTTTAGCCAGCACGGGCTCCCCGAGGCGGAATACGGCAAGCTCAATAGCCACACTAACTAGCAATCCGGAAATGATGTTGAGCAAACTGGAAGAAGAGCATGAAACGGCAGGCGGGAATGCAGGGTCTCGCCCGTTGAGAAACAGCTTAAGGGACAGGTTCAAAATGGTACGTCTACGGGAAGAGGCCGGCATATCTTTAAATCCCAGCGACGATGAGCCGCCTCAAATCGCTGTACCGAACTTAATTCCACGATCATCCACTATAAGCATCATGAGTCCCGGCACAGACGCTGCCGACGCAGTAAATAATCAACCACCAGTATCACCGCTGCCACCCAACGCCGATACCAATTTAGCTCCAGGCACTGTATCGGGCGTTTCGGCTGGACCGTCCGCAATGGCAGATACTCCGGTCGATTGGGATCTATGGCAGTCCGTCGTTTACGAAGGGCCGGCCGCTGTTGCTCGCACAAGCCCTGAAGAATTAAACCGGGCAATTGCAAGTGGTATTCCCAACGCCATTCGTGGTGTCGTATGGCAGGTCTTAGCACAGAGCAAAAATGAAGACTTAGAGATGGTTTACAAAGAATTGGTGTCTCGGGGTACCGAGAAAGATAAGAACAGAAACAGCAACAGCACCGCAGCGAGCCTCACCAGCGGTGGTAACTCGAGTACCGAGAAAGAGCCTACAGCTTCATCTGCATCTTCCACCAAATCTGAGCTCTCTGGTGGGAATGGAAAGCGATTACCTGGGACCCCTCCTGAACCATCCGAAGCTGCTCTGAAAGCCCAAGCACTAGCTGCTTCAGAAAAGAAAAAGAAGGAGAAGGAGGACGCACTGGCACTGCAGAAGCTCGAAAAGACTATCAGACGGGATCTTGGCACCAGAACAAGTTATTCCAAATACGCTGCTGCCGCGGGCTTACAAGATGGCCTTTTCGGTGTGTGTAAAGCTTATGCGCTTTACGACGAAGCTGTGGGATATGCTCAGGGCATGAACTTCCTCATCATGCCTCTGCTGTTCAACATGCCTGAGGAAGAAGCATTTTGTCTCTTGGTGCGCCTCATGAACCAGTACAAGCTGCGTGACTTGTTTATCCAGGATATGCCAGGACTCCATATGCATCTATATCAGTTTGAACGCATACTAGAAGACTTGGACCCTGCGCTATATTGTCATTTGCATCGCCGGGGAATATCCCCCCATCTATATGCCACTCAGTGGTTTCTTACCTTGTTCGCCTACAGATTTCCTCTGCAATTAGTTCTGAGGATCTACGACCTCATACTTTCCGAGGGCTTGTCTGCCATCATTCGATTCGGTGTAGTTCTCATGCAAAAGAATTCTTCCACGCTTCGTGGTATGTCAGACATGTCACAATTGACTACCTTTTTGAAGGACAAGCTATTCGATGTTTACATTGATCAGTCGCCAAGCGCTGGCAGCATCCTTGAGAATGGTTTCTTCGGTAGCAGCTCCTCTAACATTGACAAAGAGGTATATCGAGCTGACCAACTAATTCGCGATGCTTGTGAGATCAAGCTCACCCCAGAACTCCTCAAAGCCTATGCTATGGAATGGGAGGAGAAAACACGCTTAGAAAAGGAACGAGAACAGGAATTAGAGCAGCTTAGGACCGCCAACGTGAGCCTAGCCATCAAAGCCCGCAAACTGGAAGAACGGATTGAAGCCAGCGACCGTGAGCAAGCAGATATGGCGAATGATCTTATTCGTACCAAGGTCGAGAATGAAGAACTAAAGGACAAGAATGAGAGTCTCACTGGGCAGGTCAAGGAGCTCCGTATTGTCATTGAGAAACAACCGGAGGAAATCGAGCAAGTTTGGCAACTGGAGCGTGACGATCTCATGAAACGGAATGAGAAAGTACACCAAGAGAACGAGCGACTCGAGAAGGAACTGTCAGAACTGGAGGAGCAACTAGTACAAACGAAGATGCAATATGCGGAGGTACGTCAAACCCTTATTTCCCGAATTTTCTTCATAAACAGTACTAATTCTTCCACAGATTAATTCTCAACATGAGGCACTCAGCAGAAAATGGCAGGATCTCAAACGCCAGTTTGCCTGAGGACTCGAAACCTCTGCATTGCCGTGAATATCAAACTAGGCTCTCGACGGTTAATGCGGATTTATTGTCTGTAAGAACCTCGTGTTCGGGCGGCAGATATTCCCTTCAGCCGCAGAGCCTTGAGACACGAATCGTAACGACCAAGGAGATATAGGCTAAGCGGGATTCAGCGATTGGATGTGGGCAAAAAACATCTTTTATTTTATTTCTTTTTTTGTCTCCCAACCGTTCTTGTCACGTGTTGGTAATCTACTTGAATGCATGCATCAGGACGCAGCGGCATGATTTTTTCACGCATCCTCGGCGTTGATACCGGTAAAGGACAAGAGCATCGGAAAGGTGCTTGCTGCTTGAGTACGACTATGTTTTATCTCGATACCACTTCCACATTTTTTCCTCAGGGAAAGGAAACGAGAAAGAAAAGCTGCAAAGATGGCGCAGCTGGGGCAGTGCCTCGCGAGCTCAGCCCGCCAAAGAGGAGAGAGAATAATGAGTTCATTGATGAGAACTTTGTAGAGAGCATGAATGAGATGGTGGGCAAGGTGGGATGCTGTGTTTGCATAGGTGTATAGGCTACGTAACACTGCACGAATATCAGAATAAAGTACGAAGAGCATGATGTTGGGACCATTGGTGTGTCAAGCTCTAGAAGTGAACAAGGTAATGCTCGGATCGTGGGCCATGATATGCCGGAGGAGAATCAGATAGGTGACAGTATTTGAAGGATGTGAAGATCCACAACCACCCAACGTAATATTATAAGACCAATGGCCATTGCATGGGCTCGTTTACCCTTTTAATATATGTCACGGTCACAACACATACACGGAGACACACATGAGTAGCTAATTTCGCGATTTCAAGGGAAAAAAAAAAACAGAACATCATATTTGCCACAAATGCCTCTTCGGCGATCTTTTATTGATCTTGACCTAGTAGAAGCGATCCCTTCCCATGCTGAAAATGACCAGAATCCGTGAACACCAGTTCCAGTGCGGGTAACATTGCAATGACCTCATACTCATATTCATGGGTGAACCTTCCATTCCAGCCTCGGGTTCTTTTTGTTCATCCTCTGTGCCGTTTCTTCCCCTCTTTGTCACGTAGTAGTAGCAGACGCAGGCCGCATCTACTTGTGCAGCTTACGCTGGTAGAAGGCGAGCTCTTCGCCCTCGAGGATGTAACCGTCGCAGCGGCCGCTCTGGCCGGGTCGGCTGGCCACGACGGCGAAGAGACGACCGGCCTCGAACTGCTTCTCGATGGCGGGCTCGACCTTGCCCTGGGCGGCGTAGCGGGCGGCCTGCTTCTTCTCGACGGAGCTGCTCTTCTTGGCGGCCTCATCGTCGGCCTTTCCCTGCTTCTGCTGGCGCCTGCGGCCGAGGGGCTGGCCGTAGTGAGCCTCGTACCACTGACGGAAAGGAGCGGCATCGACCTGGACGACGGCGGCCTTGGTCAGGGTGTTGGTGCGGACGAGCTCGTTGTTGGAAGGGTGGTAGGCGACGACGATGACACGGGTCTTGCGGGTGCAGCCCTCGGAGGCCCAGGCGAAGTTGCCCGAGTCGAGGCGCAGGGCACGGTACTTGTGGTTGCCGCCGCGGGTGCGGACGGTGTGGATTCGCTTGGGGCCGATACGGGTGTTGGCCTCCTGGCGGCCGGCCTCGAAAGCGCGCTTCTTCCCTGGTGAAGAGGTCAGAACGTATGGTCATGCAGGCGGCGCGAAAGGCCAGCCTCATAATGCATACGGGCTTTCGATATTTGTCACGAGCGCCCTTCCCTGTGACAGGAAGGGGCACACGCTTCATTTCATGACGGGGACGTACGGTAGTAGGCTCGCTTCGCACCGGAGGCGGAACGCTTGTGGCGTGAGTCTCGTGAGATACCCATGATTGCTGCTGCCGGAGAAAAGTGTGCGTGGTTAGCAGAGTAATGGTGGGAGGTGAGAAGTGGGATGAACAACGAAGATAAGTTTGCGACAAGGCAAAACTCCAGTACAATTTGCCGAGAATTCCAAACCGGTGGAACAATCAAATGCAATGACAGTTATCGCAGAAAAGAGACAAGCCACTTACCTGATGTCTATGGCAATCGACCGAAAGAGGTGCGTGGTTTGGGTGGGAGAGGGAGGCGGCACGAAAAAGTTCACGAGAAGATAAAATGGAGTTGCAGTATGAATGGCATTGGCCTTGAATTTGCAAATCCAGTGTGGGCGCTTTCGCGAAAACTTCGGGATTTAGCGAGAGCATGTACCCTTGTACCTGCTGTAGACTGGCGACCACCGTGAGAGATTGTTCCACACACTGTCCCACGCACTCGCGTAATCATACCCACCTTTACAGTCAGCCCAAATTGTGGTCTGTGCTTTTCAACCTCCTTTTCGAAGTCAATTATACGCATCACGCGTACTAATACCACTCTCACTCACATGTCAATGTCTGTCAAGCGTGAATGCCGTGAAGTGATTAGCTACGATTGCAATATACGTTGCCTTCTAGCTTGTCCAAGTCGCTGTTATTTGCCGAATAGCCTTATGCTAGTCACTATGTTGTTAATGCGTACAATTACCGGTAGACTTCGCCGATATTAGTTCTAACTGCTCCTAACTTTGTTGTATAATTCGCGGAAAATCACCATCCCTTCTTCTCTTCTTTTCGTTGGCCTGCAAGAAAATTAGCGGTAAAAAAAAAAAAAAACGAAGACCCTGCTATCTTACACGCACCCTCCTTTTCCCTTTCCTTCTTTTCTACCCATCTAGTGCAGGCCAAGATGAATAGACTTTGTGCGTCAAATAATGCGCGACGCCAGAATATCCCGTTCTCCGAGAATCAGATAGTCGCAATCCACTCAATCTATGCTCCATTATCTTCAATTAGCCGTCGGGTCTGAGGGTGTATATCGGACAACGTGAGCTCCTGAGTCGGCTCACTCGTACTTTGAGCAGCCCCGTCGGTAGCTCCGTGGTATTCACAAGGTATATTCAGACCGTAAAATATGAGACTTCTTGTTCCTGCCCATATCTGGGACGATTCCCCGTTAAGTTTACGCTTGGGTGGCTGAGGAAACTCACGGCTGCCACCTTGCAGTACATGCCAATCGCCGGCCTCCTGGAACGCTGGCAAGCTTGGCCAGGACGATTCGTCAGCGCATGCAGCATCATTCCATCCCTTAGAGGGGGAAGGCAATCGCGGTGTTGGCAGCCGGCCACTAGCGTGTCTGAGCAGTTCTGAATATTCACAGAAGTTTTGCGGCGCGAAGGGCGATCCGCCGAAGCCGCTGACTATCAAACTTCTTCTGATTCGTTTAAATTGCTTGCGCAATTTATATTCGTCGCTTTCCCAGACCAAGGATGATGTCCACTGCATCGACCAGAGTTAGTGATTACTAACTCCCGGAAAGTTTATAATTTTCTCGCTCAGTAAGAAATCGGGTACCGCAAGTCTCATCTGACGCCTTTTGTCTCGCTAGGAGACGGACAGAATAATCGAGGCAGATTGCCTCAAGGTCACTTACAGATCCATCTCGCTGGCAGCCATTTACTGCAGCCGGGGCACTATGAGAGCACTGTCCTTCCCTGTAGCTGGCTCGATACCATCTCGGGGCGTTACCATCGCCAAAACTGTTGGAGAGTCAGTGAATTTCACTCGTCGCAAAAAGGTTCGGGGATTTTAGAAACATGTAGGGGTAGCAGTGGCGGGCACAGGTTATGAGGAACTTATTCCTTGAAGTATACGAAAGGAGCAGATGCTGTGGAATACTGACGTTTTAGTGTCCTCCTTACTTGCTAAATGCTCTGCGCAATTGCCCAGGGTACGATCCTGGGCTTGGTCCTCGGCGTCGTCCACTGTATAGTTCGGCTGCGAGTGGGCCCCAGTGATGTCTGACTGAGAAGAGTAATCCGGGCCGTGGGCTGCATATGGCCTATTCTCTATATTCTGATCATAGGTCGCGGGAATAGGGGTCTTGGTACCATCATTTTGACTTTGCGAGCTGGACAACCGGGGGCTTGGAGCTAAGCCGTGTCCATTTACCCTGGGGAGCTCTCGATTACTCCCGTCAACCAGTTGACATTGGTAATCCGACGACTCGTCGTTACGAACATTGCTGGTGCTTCCATGATGAGAATTTAGAGCAGACGCCCTTTTGGCATACTCTGTCCACCCATCGGCTGTGAATACTCTTTTCCGGATGGGCACAAACGGAAAAGCAGTTGGGTCCAGCTTGCTGTTGGAACTTTGCTTGCCGTTCTGCATATTAGGGGCAAGTGGATGGATGCTGGACAAGGTGTGTCGCTAGTCAGCAAGGTTGGCCGCAAGCAGTGATAGAAGCTGGTTAGGTGTGTGCGTGTGGACGAGCAAGTTACCTTCAGAGGATTTCTGGATGGAGGGGAGCAGGGAATTTTATATCCGAGCTCCAGTATAGAAACATATGGTACCTCTGGGTGGGGGATGAGTAGGATGAGTTCACTGCTGACTGACTGAATAAACCTAATAACTACGTACATACGTGTCGTAGTATACACGATATAGGATAATGAAAAACCTGCAGTCGCTGATGAGCTCTGACAGAGTTTTCCGGCAGCACCTTGTTATGAGGTAATACAATACTCTAGAAGACAGCGCGCGACCCTTTTTTACAAAGACGATTTTGTAGGTATATCATTTATAGAGACTTATTGCAGACGTTTGAAGACAGAAGATCATCTAAATAGACCTGCCATTAACGAGTATACATTCTAAGCCATTGACCTACGAGCTAGATATGATACGACGCTCACGAACCTGCTAGCATAGTCTTCTTGGTTATGAGCGAGAGTCACTTTTTATATCCCGTCCTTGCAGGGCTGTGCTGAGTGTATGAAGACCATTATCCTTACATCTACCGTGAACCTTCACTTCGTCGTCCCACCCACCGCCCCACAGGATTCTCTCTATTCTTGCAAAAGGACCACAATAAGTCAGATGGCATGTGATTCCCAGCAAACCCACCGGTCCCCCAATACGGCCGCGGCCCAGCACCGATGCTCCACTATCCGCCGGAGTATCATCATCGGAGGACGGAGCCTGGGTTTTAGCCTTCATTCACTAGAGCCCCTTCTCCCGCCACTTTCTCTCTCGCCAGTAGCCAACGGCCGCAGGTATAAAAACTTATATAGGAGGCCCACCCTGAAACTACTGCAGCCAGAACCACCAGAGAATAGCGACGTACTACAAACGGGCGCACAACTTGTCACCCAAGTCACTCACAGGCCCTAACGGATACCGCGCAGACTTTCGTAGCCAGTCCACCTCAGGACAGAAGAACGCGCAACGCACGATAATCTTAATAGGAGTGGAAGCAAAGTTATTAGCTTACGACTCTCGAAGCGAGAATATGCCTCTGGGGCCACTACGTATCACTACAGTTCAATAGAAGTGGATGGCCACCAGTTATTCATGCCCTTTAGGAGGGTTGGGGTTCTGCTACGCAACGAACCCTTGCATCAAGCACCATCAGTCCATCATTCAATCCAGCCTTTTCACCGTAGGACATACAGTTAATAATATTAGTAGGATAAAAGCACTTTTGCGCATAAAATGGCTTGGTATGGCCTTATCTGCTCTCTTATTCATTTTGCTCACTTTATGAGACGTGAGTTCATCGAAGACGAAGAAAGAGGAAGATTTGGTAGATGCAAGGCTACGTAGTGGTAACTATAGCGCCTACTACCCTTACCCACCAGGCAGATAAATGCTGCACTCCAATGCAGACCCGCCATCACAAGGTGCACGCATTTCTCTGTCTCTGGGTGCTTCTATGTCATTATGTTTAATTGACATTGACATTCAAAGATCACGAATCCGTTAATAATATGAAGAAAAAGTAGTACGATGTTTTTAAGGCTCTATGGAGGACGTCGGATTAGATGTAAGGCATGTGTCACAAGAAAGATAAATCGGAAGCACGGCTGCACGGAAGCAGAATTGGAAGGGAAAAGAATGTTGTATTAGGTTAAGTTTTTAGACTACCCGGTTACACGTGGGCGCGGCTCGCCAAGTGTGTACTTATAGTACTAGTATTGAACGTCCAAAATTAGATCCAGAAATCCTGTTATACTGAGCTTCACGATATGCAGCGAAGTGATTCTTCAGCGGATTAGGAATGCGACACTTTCCATAGTTTGGCAAAAGATACCTACGACTCTTGCATTTTGGAGGATGTTCGAGAAGGGGATCATGTGATTCCGGTGGCGCACTGAGACCTGAGCTGGTTGATAGAGGTCAGAACGTGGGGTTGCATAGACCCATGCATCGAGAACGCAGGAAATATCACGGCCGCCAAGAGAAGCAGTTCGGAGACCGAATTCTCTGGAAGTATAGATCGCATATAGTAGTCGACTTACTACTCTTACATCTAGGTAAATAACAGAATATACTACAACCGAGCCAGCTGTTGGCTCGAGTGAGACCATAACAGTTCATTAGATTACAGGCGTGGTCTTGTCCCCATTGGCGAAGTTATTCTCGACCACTCAGAGAAAAATCTATTGATCTGTAGTGAGGCTGATCACTTTCGCAGAAACTCGTTTATGCGTAGGTAAAAGCCTGACCTAATGAAGCGGCAAAAAGACCTCGGAAATAGTCACATTCGCAAGAATTCTCAGATTCTAGAAATCGTCAATAGCGCCTTGGCTAGAGACTCCTACCCATGCCAAGAACGCCATCGCATCGATGGGGGACCACCTCCATGTGCTTCAGCTTGACAGCGGAACTGCTCAAATGTCTTATTTGTGATCATTACAAACCCCAAACGTTAGCAGTTCTTGGTGCCAAGAGGCCGACGAGCTCCCGGCTGAAGGTAAGCTGCGCGTGGTGCCCATGCCCGATGGGATTGGGCGCCGGTAAAGCTTTCCGAGGGCATCGTTCAATTCTGGTTTTCAGAAACGAACAACACCGCCCATGATTGTTCGACGATGGGTGTGGTCATCTAACTCCAGATTTATGGTTTCACAAGCCACCCATTATGTGACTTAGGTACAATGAAAGGCCAAGGCTCCATCGGAGCAACGCGACACTGGCAAGGCACTTTTGAGCTTGGTCCCGTTATGGCTACCTACGAGGTACTGTAGGTTTGCGGTGTAATCACCTCCCGTGTATTGAATAATACGAGAGTTCAGCCAGGTCTCATTGGTTCTTGGCGAGACGCAACTCAATCAGCGGCCAGACCAATCAGAATTCGACAGCCGTACGGCCACTTGCTGCGCCCTTGAGCTGTCGGACCTGGTTTTTATCCAATGACTCGATGCGATGAATGATATCGCGGCTAACGGATGCGGCCGGAAGCATATGCACTTTGCCGTGGAGTCTAAATGTACTCTTTCGGCCAACAGTGATAAGTATTAGGTGGAAGAGGCTATGCTGAAGGTAATCAGAGTCGCACAGCATTTCTAAACGCCGAGGCTCTATTATGAACTGACTGAGACAGGTGAGACACATGCTATAGAGAAAGCGGCGTTGTGTTCTTCTGCACGTCGCCTGGTGATCTTATGCAACTCCCAGGGACCCCCTTGTACTTCATTCTACCCTGTCCTCGAGGAACTCGACGGGCGCCTGGGTATGTTGTTGGTCCAAATATTCTGACATACATATAAGAATGCGCTGCTATTGGCAAGTATGGTGGGATTTCTACTCGGAGCTGAACAACGCCAAGCTCTGCGGTAAAAACTTATTATGTAGTATTGAAAACGAGCGCGTGGGCCTGAGCAGTTTGCGTCAAACGAAGGTCTTATCGAGGTGTCTAGCGGATCGAATGATTCCGCGTGAAGACATCTTGCACATAAAGACTTACATGTATGCCTGAGCGTTGTGTTGTTATACGCAGTCTCGAATACTCACTGAATACTGATCACGTACAACAAGCTTCTCGACATGAAATAATTAGTATCTAGCTTGAATAGAGTACTAATTATAGGTCATAGGTATAGCCCTTTATTCCGTAGAGGTAGTGTATACCTAGTACTGCGTATAATAGATATTAGGTGTACAGAAAAGGTTATACTACCCAACGATTTTACCTAGGGTGAGATAGCGGATCGGCAGTTACCGGTAACCTGTCATTGTCTGTTTTCGGACCGTTTTAGTCCTAGCGAGCATGAACACTAAGTTGAAAAAACCCAAGGGCTTGTTCAATACGGCAGTGAGCACGTGCTCTGGCGAATGGACAAATATTGAGCCTCTGAATTCGACTAAACTACGGCGTAGAGTTAACAACCGTCCTGAGTCAGTGTACGCATCAAGACTATTGGCATTACGGTCGATTTTAAGTCCATAATATTCATTGCCTAGTCGGCTCTTGGGACTAAGGACTTTTTCTATCCATATGATACAGTCCATCTAACAGCTGTTGATAGTGTTGCGCTATCCACGCTTTGGTGTCATTCTCCGAGCACGCCATGGTCCCGGTGTGTCTTGGTATTCATTCAGGGTCTTGGCATATAGACGCGATATTCCGGGGTGAGTTATCCACTAGGAGGCTCGCGCGGGACCACGTGGTGGATACGGCACTCCTGATAGGCTAAGGAATGAGCCTCATCTGGGGTCCGCTAGGCAAGATAGGGGACAGAGACCCCTGTCAACTCTCCCGCTCCCCGTCGGTCCCCACTGCGCCCAGCCCTTTGGGAGCAGGATCTAGATGGACAGGATTAAGGTACCCACTAACAGTAACGTCTCGCTCTAGTCTAGGTACACTACTAACAACGTACACCATAATGGGGTCCAAGTAAACCTACTATGACCCAGATATCACATACAGCACCTAGGTTCCCGTCAAGGCTCTGACCACCAGCGTCGAATGTCCGATGGGCTACCACGGATGTGGTATACATGATCCCTGTGCCTACCTACATGTTGGTATCCATGAGAACTGCAACATCATACAGCAGCTGGACATGTATGTATGCATGTACTGTCTGTCAATACGTACTTGTCTTGCTTGCACACACTCAAATCCTTATCCACCAAGCGGCACTGCGTATTTTGCAAGCCTGGTGACTCGCCAACATACGTACTGATCGCATTCGTAGGAATTGTATTGAGAGCTCGCGGACAGCCCGTAGGCATAAACGAGAAACGTGGGTTAAGCCATTGGTTCAGAGCTCTCGGTAAAAAACAAGCTTCTAGAAGAGGCCGGGCTTGGCTGCTTTGTTTGGCTTCAAGCCAAAGGCTGCCTACCTGCCTTCCCGAACGTTAGCCAAGCCGCGGCGCAGCCCACTCTCTTCCTTCTTCACTAGGAGAGATACCTGACATGGTACAATGCAATCTAGGTACACTAGTCGACGGCCAGGCCCCGGCTTACAGCGTCGTCCTCCGAGAAGAGCATGTGCCCACGTTGTCTCATGCATAGGTATTCCACCCTAGCCGACGAGCTGATGGGGCGAGCGTTACGCTATCTCTGATATACATTGTCAGATACCTGATGCTGTTATACGGTGGCGTTTGATATCGAAGTTGAATGGTTGTACCAGGAAACTCATGGCCTGTCAATATGCGCCTTGCAGGGGAGCCCGTCCCACGTTGTACAGATGGATGTCTCCCTTTTCTCATTTTCCCTTTCCGTAGACACATATAATAGTCAGCATCCCTCGACTCCTTGCTGACTCCCTTGCTCTTCCTTCCCTGTCTCGATATCGTCTGTCGACTCTTCTCCCCTCGACGTCGCCCTTATCGCCGACAAGATGTGGCCAGCTCTACCCCAGTACAACTACATCTTCGCCATAGGCACTCTTTTTGCCCTTCTTGACGCCTACAACAATGGCGCCAGTGAGTGATGTCTACGTATCCTTGAGCCTGGGTTTCCAGTGTGTAACTGACACCTGAACAGACGATGTGGCCAACTCCTGGGCGACCAGTGTGTCCTCTCGGTCCGTTTCGTACCGACAGGCCATGCTCTTTGGCCTTGTTTTCGAAGTCCTAGGTGCCGTCACGGTCGGAGCTCGAACAGCCGACACCATCAAGAACGGTATCATCCCTGTCGAAGCATTTCGAGGTGACGCTGGTGTCCAGATGCTTGCTTTCACATGCGCTCTGGTCGCTGCCTCTTCCTGGGTTATGTGGTGCACTCGAAACTCTACCCACGTCTCGTCTACTTACTCGCTCATTTCCGCCGTCGCTGGCGTCGGTGTTGCTGTTGTTGGTGCAGGCCAGGTCAAATGGGGTTGGAATGGCGGAAAGGGCCTTGGTGCCATCTTTGCTGGTTTGGGCCTTGCTCCGCTCATCTCCGGTGGCTTCGCGGCTACTATTTTCATGCTCATCAAGATTGTCGTGCACATGCGCAGGAAGCCAGTTCCCTGGGCTGTGTGGACTTCGCCGGCCTTTTTCTTCATCGTCGGAACCATTTTGACGCTCTCTATCGTCTACAAGGGATCCCCCAGTCTTGGTCTCACTAAGAAGCCGTCATACTGGCTTGGCGGAGTTATCATAGGTAGCGGTGCTGCACTCGGCCTTCTCTCCGCTATCTTCTTTCTCCCTTATGCCCACACCGTCGTTATCAAGAAGGACCACTCGATTAAGTGGTGGGAGTTTATCAAGGGGCCGCTACTCTTTAAGCGTCCTTATCCCGAAGGAATTGAGACGGCTAAGGTTCGCAACTACGCTGTCGTGCAGGATCCCGACGAGGACGACCATTCGACACGATCACATGAGTCACTGAAGGAGGGAGAGGGAGATACCACCTCACACACAGACGAGAAACATTTAGTCACCACTGAGGTCAAGCAAAAAAGCTACCAGGAGCTACTCGCAGAAGGTAGAGCCAGGCACCATGCTATGTTATGCAAGAGGCGAGGTCCTATTGGCTGGGCTATGCGCACTCTCCGCGACAACCCAATGGGAACTGGTGAGATCTATGAGATTCACAACATCAAGGCATTGTTCGTTCGCTTGCCCGCCATGGTCGTCGTCGCTCTTATGTATGGTTTCTACTACGACATTCACACTGCTCAGCACGGTGTGCACGGAACACCCGACGGCAAGCGAATGGAACAGGTCTACGCGCATGCTGCGAAGTACCCTAACGAAGTCGAGCATCTTTACTCTTTCGTGCAAGTCCTAACTGCCTGCACTGCTTCCTTCGCTCACGGTGCGAATGATATCGGAAACTCTGTCGGCCCCTGGGCTGTCATCTACTCTGCCTGGAGTACTGGTGACGCGCTCAAGTCTAAGGCCACCGTTCCCCTGTGGCAACTTGGTGTTCTGGCTGTTACCATCTCTTTCGGTCTGATTACCTACGGTTACAACATCATGAAGGGTATGTATAAAATTTTCCCCCTTCCTGTCCGACTTCTTTCTCTCGTCAAAATCAATCGCTAACCAGTGAGATAGTCATGGGTAACAAGATCACCTACCACTCCCCAAGTCGAGGTACTTCGATGGAACTGGGTGCCGCCATTACCGTCCTCGTATTCTCCCAATACTCTCTCCCAGTGTCCACATCGATGTGCATCACCGGAGCCACCGTCGGCGTCGGTCTCTGCAACGGCACCATCAAGGCTGTCAACTGGAACCGAGTCACTCTCCTGTTGATTGGTTGGATCCTGACCATCCCGATCGCAGGAACGTTGGGTGGCGTTCTCATGGGTATCCTTATTAACGCGCCGCACTTCATGTCTTAGGAGTCTTTTCTTGATTTCTTCGGGAACTTATAGAGTCAGATAAGTGTCGCACACACACATATCATGGTGGTTATCTACGGTGCCGCTTGCGCGATAAAAAGCGTGGTATGATTTTACTGGGATGTTCCAGTTGGGCATGAAGGCATAATACCCCCAAAGCTCTGGATCAGCTTCGGGCGTAATCTGGTGTTTTGAGATATCCCTCCCTCAGTAAAGAATATAGAATGGATTAATTCACTGTGTATATACAACACCAAAAAAAAAGGACATAGTATTCATATAATTGTTTCGCCCCCCTTTTCTGTGTCGTCTATCGAGCAATGGTTGAAATTGCGGCACGGGTCCATGATTCCGACATTCGGATCTCCAAGCCCTACAGAAGCTTAAAAGCCGTGTCACGGAAGGTAGATGAATGCTTGATATGGGGCTTCGGTAATCGAAATAGTGAAGTAAGCTATCAAGTGACCCGGTCTTGCGAATGGGATCGGCTTGCCATGATAATCGTTTTCGACGTTCTTGCGAAATAAAAAGGATACAATAACGTAGAAGCGATATTGTTAATTATACATATGCTAGCGCGCTGTCAGTCAGCCAGTTGATCAACGCTACACGCTGACGAGCCTTTGTCGAACTATCAAGGTAAAGTAAGACTGTCGACAGCTCTCTCTCTGTCGAACTCGTCCAACCTGAATGAAACGATGCTAATTACCACCTACTTAATTAAGTCATATTTCACGAATCTATCCTTGGATCCCATGTGTGTAAGCAAAGCGAACACGCAAGACTGCACACATTATGCAAGAGAGAAGGATTGAAGGATGTGAAACACGTGATTAGTCAACCAACATAGTTCTGAATCTCGATCGCGATCTCGAGGTACTTAGGATATTTCCATCCCTTACCTACCCACAAGCTCTCTCTTGACTGCTTCCGCGTGTGGTGGGAATCCGGCCCCTGATTTCCTAGTTTAATGTATCCTGGAATCCCCAGGCCATTGTATTATCTATCAATGTTAATCATGTTAATACGTCTTCCTCGGACTCTTCCACGTAGGTCAACATATCTGCTTCGATATCTATTCCTCGTCATAGCCCCCGTCGTATAAATGCTACCCGGAAATAACTTCTTGCAACCAGAGGCTTTATGCTCGTCCGAAGTTGAGTAAATATCTAAGTAGATGGAGATTAATCGCATATCGAGATGAGCAGCGAGGCGAGCGGGACATATACGTGTGTCGTCAAGGAATTTCTGTGAAGCGTGCGAGCGGAATAGTAGGTTAGTAGTAAAGGTGCATTTTGAAGGAAAGAAAGAGTGTTATAGATAATATCGTCTGGGTAAATAAATCTAGACGTGCTCGGTCTTGGCTGCTCTTCTTAGCGATCTTGATTTCAAGGCTGGGATACACGAAAGGTGGTTTGCTGTACTATATACCTACCAAGCTCATTCAAGAAATACTATACACCTGACCGTAGAATACTCTCTCACAGACGGAGAGAGACGGAGAGAGACGGAGAGAGACGGAGAGAGAGAGAGAGAGAGAGAGAGTATATAAATGAACCGACTTAAACATCACCCTGGAGGTTTTCAACTCTGTAGCCTTACTGTCATCGAAGCTATCTTTGCCTCCGTAACTTCCCCCAACATGGAAGCATCGATACATGAAAGTCAATGATCATACTAAACCTAACCATGAAACCCGATCGCCAAGACACATTACCTCTATCAGATTCCTTGAGACGATGCCCGAACGAGATCCGTCGGTCGAGGTAGAGAGGAGATTATTACCGGCTCTTTAAAAAGTGATTTCGGGGCTACATACCCCAGGGAACATTGTTGCGGAATAAATTTAACTACACAACAACGCCCTTCTGATCACATAGCAAGGGGGAACCCGGCAGGGACTAAATAACGAAGAAAACGTGCATAGTGATACTCAGTTGTGCTATGATCCGGTGGAAAGTAACAAAGGTGATATTAACACAGAAGATACATACAGAGGAACTATACATTATTCATCTCAGTCTGTCGGGGATTGTTCTCCTCGAGTCTGTTCCTTCTTTCAAGCCATAGTCGTTCTTAAGATCTCTCAGGCTTCGCTCCTCTCTTTACGAGAAGCTGGGGAGAAATGGCTTTCCACATATCAAACATCCAAACAAAGAAAACAAGTGGCCTTGTCTCGCTGGGTATGCAACGAAAGGATTATCATGAAACAAGAACATGTGAACGAAGGTCCGACAGAATTCAGTGTCTCCTCCGCTTTTGTTCTTACGCAGCCTTCGCCTCGCCCATGCTGCCAAGCTCATGCCCTAAGAAAAAACATATTATGTTTGGCTAGCAAGGTAGTTTGCAGCCTAAAAAAAGTCCTCATTAGTATCAAAACCCTCAGTATCATGCCGGAGACTTCACCCTACCCTCTCTAGGTTGTAATCATATTTCTCTAGCGCGTTCACTGCATCAGCCCTCGAATATCCCATTCCAGTCAAGTTTTTCACCATAGGATCATCATGTTTGCCTTCGTCTGTCAGTGCCCGACCGGCGAAGCTGGGGCGTTCAGGACTCAGGTTCTGTGT
This sequence comes from Xylaria sp. FL0933, assembly GCA_022578765.1. Classification (NCBI taxonomy): domain Eukaryota; kingdom Fungi; phylum Ascomycota; class Sordariomycetes; order Xylariales; family Xylariaceae; genus Xylaria; species Xylaria sp. FL0933. The sequence continues at coordinate 36,738 of MU389813.1, forward strand.
CGGGCTCTTAGACTCTTCCGTGCTCTTCTCGGTCGTAGAGTCTTTCGCAGGTGGCAGATCTGTGAAAAGGGCATCCCATTCGTCGTTGTTTGGCGGCGTAGGATTCTTGGCAGATCCAGCTGTGGTGGAAGTATTTGCTATGGGAGTGGCACTAGCTGTTCCCGTCGAGGCTGTTGAGATATTACCAAAATCATAGCTGCTTTCAGTGCCAAATGCATTCGAGACATTCGTTGATTCCGTTCTAGGCTGGCTGGGAGGCGGGCTGCTGTCGAAGACGGCGTTAAAGTCATCGAGGTTCGACCTTGATACGTTGGCAAACTCATCGTCTGCCGAACCTTCCTTCGCATCTTCTAGGCCTTCAAAATCATCGTCTAATTCATCAAATGCGCTTTTGGATGTTACAGGCGCCGTGTTGGTTGTTGTAGACGACGCAGGAGCAAATGGACTCCCCGACTTAGTAGGTGAGGGCAAGGATGGAGAAAGTTTCGGTGGTTCTGGAAAGGCAGATAGCCCGCTGAGGCTAAAGTAATTAGTACACTTCAACTTGAACTGTTTGGATGCAATACGAGGGCGACATACTTAGAAGGTTGCGGCGTATGGCTCTTGGCCACCGAGTTCTCTCCTGCTGAAGCTTCTTCTGGTGAGGCTGTGGTTGATTTTGTCGCATTTGGAGAGGATGGCGTATTGGCTGTGTCGCTTTCACCTGCCGTTTTGCGGGGTGGCGAAGCAGGTGTAAAATCATCATCGAAGCGGTTGTCTTCACTGGCTGAATCTGACTCGTCTTCTCGCTCGAGTTCAGAAATCGGAGGGAACTCTGTATTGAAGTTGGAGAACGCATTCGAAGAGTCCTTCCCTGCCTTTTCCTGAGACTTATTCGACGAGCTGGGGAAGCTGGCGAAAGCAGAGTCGAAGTCCATCTTGGCATTACCCGTGTCTTTCATCCCAACAAATGGGTCGCTGTCCCGATGATTATGAAACGACGTAATCTGAGCGTTGGGTGTCGGGGTTTCGTCTGAAAATGCACCAGGAGCAGAACCGTTGGTTGAAGCTGCTTCTTTGGATTCATTTTGTGCAGATGTCAAGCTCTGATTAGCATCTGATGCTGAAGTTGTGCTTTGACCCGTGCGAGCGGCCTCGAGAGCGTGAGGGAATGGAGATGTTACTTGGCGCGGTGGTGCTGATGGCTCTGATGTTTCACCAAAAGACATGAAGGTTGAGTTGGGCTGTCGAGACTCTGAAGTTGGTGTGAGGTCAGCATTCAATGTGCCTTGACGGCTAGCAGTAGGGGAGGAGCCTAAGGGTGTCCCGAATGATCCGACACTGGCTGATGAATTTCCTGTGTTCTGTTTCTTGAAGGTCGTAGTCGGTGGTGGTGGTGTAGCTGAGCTCGTGCTGGGAACAAAGCCACCGAAGATATCATCAAAAGCCTTCTCGCTGTAAGGCTTCGCGGGGGGCGAAGAAAAGGCGCCCATGATATCCGAACTGCCTGTTCGTCTAAAAAAGGGGTTATTCGCACTTGTAGTAGACGGTGCGGGACTTGCTACCTGAGCAGGCGCAGCTACTGGTGAGCTGGCGCTGGCTTGGCGGGACAGCTCCTCATTACTCTTAGTGAGATCATCAGCTTCGGTCTGCAGCTTGTCACGTTCGCCCTCGACAGTTGCTAGTTGTTTCTTGTTAATCGCAACAAGACCTTTTTGTTGACGAGCTTCAGACTTTAGCTTTTCAATCTGTGGTTTCAGCTGCGCAATTTCTGAATTGACGCCACTGATGCGTTGTTTCAAAGTAGCATTCTCCTGCTGATCGGCCTGAAGTGCCTGTGTAAGCTGCCGGTGTTGTGCCAGCAAGTCTTGGTAGTTTCCATCAATGGATACCATCTCGTTTGTGAGCTTTCTCGTGTCTTCACGAATGTTCTTTAGCTGCTCCTCTAAAACTTGTACGTCTTTGGCCTCCTTTTCATATAAAGTACGTAACTGAGAGAGTCTCTGCTCAAAGTTCCTCTTCTGCTCACTGGCTTGATTGATCTCATTTTGCGTCGTGCTTCGCTGTCCTTGAACCTGTTGCATCTGTTTCGACAAAGAACCGATTTGGTTTGACAGGTTGGCCAACTCAGCAGTTTCGTTTGTAAGCTTCTTGCTGATCTCGGGGTCATTGTCTCCGAGCAGATCCTCCATATTGGACGGCTGTGCCTTGGCTGCGTGAGACGATGTACCTGATCCCCCAGTGTCTTGAGCAGTTAAGGTTCTGCCAAACGAGGAAGATGGTATGAATGGCTTGAAGGTGTTACCTGTCGGTGAGGGCTGGATGGGTGATGCTCCTCTGACACCAGCAAAGCCTTCCACAGCGGGAATCTTGGTCGCCGCCCCTGTACCTTGAGGTGACAAGGAAACTGAAGCAGGGGCCGGGCTAGGTGAAGCATCCAGTCCGAAGAGATCATCCAGAGCAGATTTAGGCTGTGGTGGAGGTTGAAGAGGCGCAGGTTCAGGCGCAGGTGCAGGTGCTGACACAGAGGGACCAAACGGTGATGGCCCGATACGATTTCGGAGAGAAGGAGGTATGAGGCCAGGAGGAAGAGATGTGGGCAATGGGCCACCCTTGGTCCGTTGTTGACGTATCAGATACATGGCGACCGCGAAAGTGTCTTTGGTTAAGCGACCTTCTGAGTTGATATCTGCAAGGTCCCAGATCTGGGCCAAGGCATCCTCGGATAGTTTTGATTGACTCAAGAATGGGACAGCCTCCTCTCCGGTGATATATCCTTTATTGGCCTTATCCAACTCGGCATAGAACTGGTCATATTTTGCCTTATCCACTGGCGAGATCAACCAGTCACCACCAGTTGTCTGTGCAGGAACACCCACGCCCACACCCTGTGCACCAAATGGCGGTCGCCCTAGAGGGCTGCTTGTTCGGGGTTGCGCTGACCCGCTCAGCTGCCGTGGTATAGCAGACACGGGAGTCCCAGTAACTACTGGGCTCTGTCTTGAAGCTGGTGGTCCACGTCTTGTAGCAGCTTCGTACAGAGCAGCTGGGAGGATGCTAGGCAAAGCTCGCAGAGCCCCTGTCTTCATAGAAGTGAGAAGATGCATCGCAATGACGAACTCGGTGAGCACTAAACCACCTCTCTGCTCAGTATCAGCCAGTTGCCAGATACGTCCGAGAACTTCATTTGGGAGCTGGGATTTTTCAAAGATAGTCTTCGCCGGCCCACCTGGTAGTATGCCATTTTGCAAACTCTGGTTTTCGAAGATTGCTGCATATTGGGAGACCTTTTCGGGGGTTAGGGGCGGTATCCGTATGGGCCCAGTCCCAGAGGCCTGTTGCTGAAGCGGCGCCGGGGCCGGGACCGGTGCAGGTGCAGGTGCCGGGGCGGGACCGATGTTGATGCCGTCGAATTTAGGCAGAGGCCCCTGTTGGAGGGCCAGCTCTGTCGTGGGTTCCCGACCAGCTTGAGCGTGGCCTATGAGCCGAAGTGCGACGCCGAAGCCAGTGGCTTCTAGGAAACCACGGTTCTCTCGGTCTGCTATTTGCCATATCTGCGCCGAATGAGGAGCAACGTTAGCACGATTGCCCGGATGCGCGGACTCGCCGTGGTTAAGAAGCCGCAGCAGCGGCGGCAGCAGCAGCTACAGCGACGTGGAGTAAACAAACTGACCTCTCCAAGTATGCGCGAGTCCAGCCGGGTCTTCTCAAAGAATTGGACGGCTATCTCGCCTGTTACAACGCCCACACCCTCGGTATCAGCCTGGCGAAAAAGCAGTCCGTAGACTCTTTTCTCTTCGGGGGAGAGGTTGAGGTTCGGAGCGCCTGGAAACCGTACACACAATGTTAGCTAAGATGCTGGTGATGTTTTCCGACATCTAATGCGGATCCACAACAGACGGCTAGAAAACAGTTCATGCGATGGTAAATATAGCCATGTGTGTTATAACTCACCTCCCCCGAAATTAGATTCGCTGGCCATGATTGCGCAGCCCGGATGGCCCAAATTGCCAGCAGCAAGCTTGTTCTTTGCAGTATCCTGGTCGACGTGGAGCTTAGGAGAGGGGAGGATGGGCGCTGCCTAGACTTGGATGAAGGGCTCAAACCGATGGAACGCAGCGCGCGAGATGGACGGGGACGGCAATCTCTGTTCGGACAAAAACATGCACGGCGAGAGGCCAAGGTGCGTAGGAGCTCTCACGACAGAGAACGATCTCGTCGGGAGTGGTGTCGCTGTTTGGTTGAACGGGATGGGACGGCAAGGAAAGGGTATCCTGGAAGGTATGGAATTAGTGTAATTATGGCAGGGTGGAGTTAATTGTCCCCAACCCGAGCTTGCGCCTGTCCAGTCCAGAGCTCTCAGAGGGAGGCTGGCCATTTTGCGTCCGGGGGTACGGGGGCCGTCACTGCAGACTGCAGTAGCCCCAGCTGTAGGTAGGTATAGGCGCAGTCTGCATGCACCACCTTCTCTATTTCGCACTGTCAATCCTCTGTCCACTCGCTGTGCCGCGCTCCTGTCCAGAGCTGTCCGTCTCGTTGCTGGTCCGGGGCGTTGGGAAAGTGGAGAGTATTTACCTCATTGGGAGCTACATGACCCTGATTAGTTGATTTAGAGTTGATTTAGAGGCATTTTTCTCTTCTGTCAGCTAACCCTGCTACTGTGTATCAAACACGGTATACAGGCGCTTAAGGATGAGGTTACTGTACTACCGAGTAGTAGGTATCACCATATCACGTTCCTTATTTCTTCATCCTACCAAGCTAGACACAACTTCAACTGTCATTGAGCAACGGCACCAGTAGGCATCATAACCACCCCCCACAGCCCGAGGCAATCATGCACTACCGTACATATATCCTGGGCCCCCGCCAGAGCTCTGCAGTTGCCGATGCAGTAGATGGCTTCTGTTTTATCAAGCAGCTAGCCAGTCAGATTATCGGGCTGCCATACCATGTAGATATGCTACCACATTAAGGTCACGGGTGCTGCAACCCCAGACCCCGAATGGCTGTAGGCGCTAGAGGGAGCGAGCCATGAGTGGCCTAGAAGTCGGCATGCAACGCAGCTGCTCTGCATGCGTCTTTTGCCCTGTCTATGTCATTGGGTGACGATCAGGCTTCGAGACGGAAACGAATGGGCTGTCTTCATCCCACGCCGTTGCGCTACGGACCGGCCATATACTAGTCGGACTTCAGACGCTTGTGTAGCGAGCCGATTTGACTTGCAGGCTGAACCTCTTGACTCGCGCCCTTTGTTTTACAGTGGGTCAAGCGTAGCCATATCTGTATTGCATCTTCTTGAACATCGTCACTAAGACCTTTTGACCATCTGAGATTATCACACACTGGGCTCCTTTCAGAGAACAATTAGCCATGTTAGAGGGGTATCTACATCTGATGTGGCTGCAAACTCCTGTTTTGATGACTGGTGTTATTAAAATTGCTAAGACGATTTACAAAGAGTAGTATGCTGCTATTGTTCCTACAAAACATTCTGCATGGCGGAAGACATGATTGGACAAAAAGTCGTCCTAATCCGTCCGTACCAACTCTCACGAGGAGCAGTGGTCGGCTCTATGTGGACCCAAACTCGAATTTCCGTCAGAGACTACTCTAGAAGCAGACCAGAACTATAGGTGAGAATTGGATGAATACAGCTAAAAACAGCTTCTTGCTGTGCAAACGTGGAAGTTTACCACGCTCAAGATTAGTACTCAGCCTCAAGATCAGCTTCATCCGCGATGGAGTCGGTAGCAACTTCTTCGTAATCGCGCTCCAGCGCAGCCAGATCCTCGCGAGCTTCGGAGAACTCGCCCTCCTCCATGCCCTCACCAACGTACCAGTGCACAAAAGCACGCTTTGTGTACATAAGATCGAATTTGGCCGAAAGGGCAGACCAAGCTTCAGAGATGGCAGTAGTGTTTGAGAGCATACACCTAAGACGATGTTAGTATTATCGTACAATAAGGGGGGGCAGATTTGTACATACACAGCACGGTCGACCTTGGCTAAATCACCGTTAGGAACCAACTGAGGAGGCTGGAAGCAGATGCCGAGCTTGAATCCAGTAGGGCACCAGTCAACAAACTGAATGGTCCGCTTGGTCTTGAGCGTGGCTACCGCAGCGTGAGCGTCCCTGGGAACGACATCACCACGGTACAGCAAGCATGTAGCCATGTATTTTCCGTTTCGAGGATCACACTTGACCATCTGATTGTAGGGCTCGAAACAGGACATGGTCATCTCCTGGACTGAGTTGGCCTCGTGAGCAGCCTTAGCGGCTGAGATGACGGGCGCATAAGCAACCAGAGGAAAGTGGATACGAGGATATGGCACAAGATTGGTCTGGAATTCATTCAGATCGACGTTGAGAGAGCCGTCAAATCGAAGGGAAGCGGTGATGGAGGAAACGACTAAGTACTATTAGCATTGACTTGTGTGAAAAGACTGCCGAAGATGCTCTTACCTTGAGCGATTAAACGGTTAAGATTCTCGTAATTGGGGCGCTCTAGGCCAAGGTTGCGGCGGCAGATGTCATAGATGGCCTCGTTGTCGACCATAAACGAGCAATCAGAGTGTTCCAGAGTGGTGTGAGTAGTAAGGATAGAGTTATAGGGCTCAACAACAGAGGTGGCGGTCTGAGGAGCGGGGTAGACGCAGAATTCCAGCTTGCTCTTCTTGCCGTAGTCAACGGACAGCCGTTCCATCAAGAGCGCACCGAAGCCGGATCCGGTACCACCGCCGAAAGAGTGGAATACCAAGAAGCCTTGGAGACCAGCACAACTGTCCGCAACACGTCGAATCTTGTCCAAAACTTGATCGATGAGCTCCTTACCCACCGTATAATGGCCACGCGCGTAGTTGTTGGAAGCATCCTCCTTGCCGGTAATCATTTGCTCGGGGTGGAAAAGGCTTCGGTAGGTACCGGTGCGGACCTCGTCGACGACATTGGGCTCGAGATCGCAGTAAATAGTGCGAGGCACGTACTTGCCCTGGCCTGCAGATGAGATAGTTAGTGTGATTGTTTCTGGCGACGGATTTCCTTTGGAACATGATGCCTACCAGTCTCGGAAAAGAAAGTGCTGAAACCATGGTCGGGATCGGCTTGTTTACGCTCCTCAGTCAGGTATCCATCAGGCTAACGACACCCGTTATTAGACATTTGGCATTCAGAAAGCAAGAGAGAACGACGCGGGAAACTTACCTGAATGCCGTGCTCGAGACAGTAAAGCTAGACGGATGGAATGTCAGCATCCTACTTGAGCATCTAAAGTGGGTTGTGCTAGACTCGCCGACTAAGTGCGCGAGCCGGAAAAGCGTAGCATGGCACTTCTTGCAAGCATGTACTTACCTCCCAGCACGAGTTGGCAATCTGGCAACCGGCTTGGCCAACTGTACACAATGACCACGTTAGTATCTTGATGATGCGGTCCCGGGGAAAGGGTGACGAAGGTGCAGCCCGATTATGCGGTGAAGAGGAGCGACGCGTGCCCTGGGAAACATACCGTTGATGCTGATGATCTCACGCATGGTGGCAGCAGGTAACGCAAAGAAGGCAGAGAAGCGAGCAGAAGGGAGAGGGATTCTTGAGGGAGAAGAGTGGGATCAAATAGTAGAAGCCTGTCTGGGAGGTTGAAGGCAGGAGATAGGAGTCTGGTCGAGAAGTTCTGTTGATGGTTGAGGGTCCGTTTTGAACTCGGTGGGGTCTCTTTTTTTGTTGTCCCCCTGTTTTTGGTAAGCGCACTGGGCGGGTTTCGGGTTGTCTATTGATACCCCAATTCTACTCTCGACCCAATCAACGTCGGTGACCAATCAACTGGACAACCGAACAGGACTAGTGAGAGCTCAAGCACAGACCAGCTGCCATTCAATTGCCATTCAAGTGCAGTGTGGCCGACACTCCGGCAGCTACCGGACGAGGTCCGCATTGTGGAGCCCCATATATTAGCGCCAGGCACCCACTATTCAAGCCGTTCATGTAATTATTTGCCTGGGCAGTCTTATTGTAGTACACTGGCAGTATCACTAATGCATTGGTGCTGTGTTGGCGAAGCCTGTTCCAATCAACACTGCTCATCCGGCTTTGCGTAGGCAGCACAATTCTGCTCTCCTTTTCACCCTCGTCTCACTCTTGCCACATCGAGTGGGTCGTCGACATGCTAGCCTTGTGCATTTGGATATCCCTCATACTGCCTTACGTATGGGGGAACACCGAGAAGACGATTTTCCTCGGCCCATCGCCAGTAGATCTCGACTCGAAGCAATATTACGCATCAGATCTCTCACGACTCGCTTCTCTCAATCCCGATAATTTTACCATCCGCACACATCTTAAGGCTGAACATCCCGGTAGTGATATCAGACCGCGTATGACCTCGTGGCTTGTTCTGCACAATCTTACGGAGGGCCAACGCTATGAAGTCCGTGTTTGCTGGGCAGCAACCGTATGTCAAATATACCTTCCGAGCATATCTGGATGGTAAAGGGTACTCACCTCTGTCTTAGCAGCCAGCCGCATTCAGGCTGGAAACGTATGAAATCGAAGCTATCATGAGGGCCCCTGAATTGACATCAGAACTATCCGAGTATGCATCCATGCCGCAGTCTAACATGGAGATACCCTTCCAAACCTTCCAGCCAGCTATAGAAGAGTCCATGTTACTGCTCAGGATTATTGCGGTTGCAGATTTCTATACTACAAATCATACATTGATGAAAAACGCTCCGTCTGTCACCGTAGATGTCATCCTAGACCCTTTTATCCTAAATATACTCCCTCAATCGCTTCTGCCCACGGTAATCTACACTATTGCGGTAGCCATTGTCTCATGGTTCGTGGGCAAATGGATATCAGTATGGGTTCGCCAACTAGCAGCTGAGCCAACAAAACAGAAGTATCAATAGTCTTCTTGGGATATCATCGCGCCTCATATCAAAAATATCAATGGCTCCTTCATAATCATCAACAATATACATCAGTTCAGTCGATAAAAATTTTAGCCAACTCCTCCACAATTGGCCGATCCACGACATACAGGCGACTCTAGACCATGATGAGCATTTGAAGATGAGTACGCAGCTTCAACCCACAGCAACGGGGGCATGATCAAGAGGCAGCGTTGCACTATCAAACGTATTGCGCTATCGGCTAACTGATGCCCATTTGAAAGCACGATTACCAGTTCCCAGCGTGATAACCCGTTTGACCCCCGTGCTGACCATGCTGCGGCGTAGGCCCCTGATTGGTATACGAAGGTTGGCCAGGGTATTGATGCGGCATGGCCGTTGATGAAGAAGGTGGGTACTGTTGGCTGTACGTGGGAGGTGGCGGGTATTGTTGTTGATGGCTTCCATACGATGGATGAGATGGATGGGCTGGAGAAGATGTGTATTGATGTTGTTGTGGAGCTGTTCACGTCAGCAAATCTGGTATCTTAGCAATCGCTCTAGCGCCAAATTACTCACCATATTCGTGTGAAGTTGGGCTATGTCCATAATTTGACGGGGGCACACCACTTCCGTATGGAGGGTTCTGATGCCCTCCTTGGCCATACGGCGAGCTGCCGTGCTGGCCCGGAGGGGGAGGATAAGATGGTGTACTATGCTGACTTGGGGGAGGATGAAATGAAGGCGTGCTGTGTTGGTTAGAAGGCGGCGAACTATACGCAGCTGTTGATCCATTTGGTGGCTGGTAAGACGTTGGAGGAGCCTGGCCACTGTAAGTTCCCGATTGGCCAGAATTCGAGTAACCATAATCATGGCCCTAGAACTATGTAAATAGCTTGTATCATCAACTTCAAAAGATCAAACTTACTGATTGTTTGCCGTGATGTCCCCCAAACATACCTGCCACGCCTCCTACCACTTGTCCAGCCAGCCCACCGGATGAATGAGGCTGTTGGTGTTGTGCGCCGTGGTAGTTCTGAGGCTGATCCGGCTTCTGCCCGGACGAGAACAAGTTTGAAGCCAATTGGCCTACTATAGAAGCACCGCTACCTCCAGAATGACTCCCAGAGGAACCGCCGTGGCTACCGCCATGGCTATTGCCAAGGCTCCCGATAAGCTGACCGGCCAAATTCCCTATCCCCCCGGAGCCATGACCACTTCCGCCATGTGGTTTCCCACTACCACCCGAGAACTGGCTCAACAGCGCGTTTGCAGCGATGTTCTGTTTAGATGACATGGTCAGCGTCGCCTCGCCACGGACACTCGAAACTTTAACGAAGAGCGCTGAGACCAACATACGCCAAAACCTCTATCGCCGGCCGGCCCATCGAGGCCCCTGGAACTTTCTGGGGGCAGGATTGGCTCCATGCGACCATCTGGGTGCTTGAGGGTTTGTGTCCCATCCGGGTGTGTGATGACTTCTCGTGGACCAGGGACACCATACGGATGCTCGGTGGATTGCGCCGGAGTCGCTCCTGGGGCGGCATCGGTAGGAATCTCCCATTGCGAAACGCCCGTCGAAAGCTGCACATAGTAATATTTCCTACTTGACCCATCCCACTGCGCTATCCATCCGGGAGGGAGGTGTGGTGGCTCGAACGTGGGACCCTCGTTGGGTGAGGCGGGGCCGGCCATCACGACTGAGGGGTCTTCAGGCGATCCTCGACTGCTGGATGTATGGACGGAAGACGAAGCGTAGAGCGGGACGAGAAAAGGCGTGGAGGGGTGGGATCGCAGAGAAGGCTCTATAAGATAAAACGTGATGCATTAGTTATACCAGAACTCTCATATACTGGAGAGGGTATCCTGGATGGCGGACGTAATATACATGCCTCTAACACTCTGGGGCTGAGCTTGGAAGAGAGGATCAACAACCTGGAAATCTTGGAGGCACTTATAGATACCTAGTTACCCTTATAAGTGTCGACTAGTTACCGATTAGGGGCAACCGACCAAGCACTACCAGGTACATATATTTACCCTCCTGTGTGGTAATTAGAATACCTACGCACCCAGAGGGTAGGTAACCTGTGTACATAGGTAGTGTGGTAGTACCTGCCTACATAGGGGTCGGTAGGTACACATAGTACACATATTACTCAAGTACAAGTGGGCAGTGGGGAACACATTCCACTCTCCAGATCTTGCTTAACATTGGAAATCTGCTTGGAACGCAAGCCTCAATGGTAATGGTGCGCCACCGCTCAGCCACGCTCCTTCTGCGTACGCGGCAGTCAATACCTACATGTAGGTACCTACGTAGGTAAATGCAGGTACATACATGTTGGAAGTATATATACTTACATAAGGTAGGTATGTAAATAGACAATGATGAATTTTCAACTTGAGGGTTTCACGATCTCGGGTATTAAGTTATTTAGGTAGGCAGTCTGTACTCCCTAACCAACTGCCCAGGTAAGTGTCTGATTTCTATGATGAAAAGTTGAAAGCGGTATTATGTCAACCTAAGTACTAGAGACCTCATGACTCAAAGGATCCTCCTGTGATCCTAAGTTTCGCCTCTGATGAGTTCCTACATCACATATCAACTCGAGTATGAGCGCGTGAGGGACGTGGAGTAGGCTAAAATATGAACTTTATAATGGATCTTGTAACCTTTGAGGGGGCTGTGGCTTCTACTGTATGATGAAAGGGTAAACGAAATTTGCCCTAAGCGCTTCACCCGATCGTTGGGTCCTGCGAAGCTGAACTGCGAAGTCGAGCTAGAAACCCAAGGCACTTGAAGTTGGTCTATCCATCTCCAGGCATAATGAGTCTGGTTTGTCAGCGGCACTATATTCAACAGGCGCATTTGCTGCCTAATCCCGAACTGAGGTATAGGAGCTAGCGGGCAACTTGAATGTGACCGTATTGAAGGTCACATTCTCGGTACCCAGCTAGGTCCAAAAGGTCTTTAATTCCTAACAACAAGCGTTGGTGATGAGTTGTACCTACAGTACGTAAGTATTATTTATTTGATCAAAAGTCGATGCTGCGGTGATAGGATTCAAACCATGCAGTCGCAACTGTTTGTAGGCACTTATCATTATGTAGGTCTTGATAAAGCAAACTTGGAGAAAAGACATCCAAGACGAAATATAAATGTTGCCCTATTGTTACCCAGGCTAGGTGTCGGGTTACAGACGTTGCCCAGGCACTTTTTCTAAAGGCATTTGGCTGATGATGTGCGTACCCCGCGTCCAGCAAGATCGTACCCCTCTGCCGGGCGAGTATCGACGAATGTCGAAATACTAGTAAAGTATGACTTCAATTTATTCAAGTAGCATCAGAAACAGGGGATCAAGTGGTAAAATTCTACCAAATTATACCGCTAATAATGTCAAAAACTTCAAGATACTTGCCGACCTGCTGAATTTTAGCCACTTCCGAGGTGTAACAAGTATCAAGGTAGGTACCTCATATGGTCAAAGCTTTTCCACCCCACCTCACCTTGCGGGCCTACATTACCGGCCCAGAGGTCGCCGCCGTTGGTACATCGTTTCCAAAGCTGTAGCTAGCTTGGTATCAAGAAGGTACCCTCTACTCAGCATCCAAGCATATTATTAGCGTAGAGGTACCTATTAGTGACGTGCCTACCTATGTAAGCTAGGTTCTGCACAACGCAAACCTCAACCATTACGCAAAAGGCTGTCAGTCGCGACCTTGCCTTCAAAACTCAACCCTCTCTTCCCCCAATCTTTTCTTCTGTCGATACCTCCCGCTTCGTCCCCTCGACTTGCGTCTTTGATCACGGTTTTCAGAGGCATACCCTTTCAGCCAAAGCTACCTCGACGTGATACCCTCTGACGGATTTCTGCAAAACAGGCACTGACGGCACAGCGGTCTGCACCCGCCTAGTCCCTCAGTCGTTTCCAGAAAGCCAGAACCCAGGGAATCGATCACACCTCCAGACCCCACACTATCTATCCTGCTCTCCTCACCATTATTTGTTCATATTGTTGATTTCTATAGACTCCCATAACGCAGCTGCGTTTGCTCATCTCCCCGAGTCCTCTGACAGTGAGCACCACCACGGGCGACCTTGGCGATCCTCTCCCCAACGCCCCACAGTACGAACGTCGCGAGGCTGAGCTTTCGGCGACGAGGCCCAACAAGTTTTGATAGTGTTCGGGCAGTCTGTGACATATCTCGTTGTGTATGAGGATACAGATAACCGTCCGGTCAAGGGGAGTGGACCAAACGTAATTCGGGCGCTCCGGGGAGCCAAGTCAAGCTGTTGTTCTCGAGCGTCTGGTCGGTGGTTGCGGAGGGGACGAGTTGATACTTCTTAAGCGGCGTAGCCGCCCTCAACCTTCGCCATGGGGAAGATAACGAAGGTTATTCAAGCAAAGCACAAGGAGACTCTGGTAACTTTCCCACTGCTGGCTGCTCGGTGTTATTCCTACTAACACACTTCTTCCTAGACTCCTTGGCTGCAAGAATTCGTCGATACGGCGACGGCCACACCGTTACCCCTCTTACCTCAAGTCCTCGCAACATTTCCTTCCCGATGGCCCTTCCCGCGTGGTGATCTCTATCATTGGATACCTCTTCTCAACCGTTTTGATGAGCTATTGGAATCATTTAATGCCACCTACAAATTGAACGAGGGCCCCCAAAGTCGTGATATCGGATGTGAAGTACTCTTGAAGAGTAGCCCCGAGCTTGAGGAAGCTGAGCGAAGTCGGAACCTTACGTCTCTCGGCTACGAAAAGGATGGAGATGTCTATCTCATTGAATCTATTCTTAAGTTCACCCAGATGCTTCTGGATCATTGTGGCAACCGTAGCATATATGCTAGCAGCGCCCATTTGAACGATCTCCTCAATACCACAGACTACAGAATTCTGATAGCCACCCTTGAAGTTGGTGTTGAACTCGCTCAGCGTTACCAGGCTTCGGTCAAGCGCATCCATGGAATGGCCACTCGGCAGGTCCACACTGCTCTGCTATCGAATCATTACAACATAGATCTCGACCGAGTACAGCAATTAGCCCAGCCGTTTGTGAAAACGCCCATCGTTAAGCCTTCTGATTCCGGTACCGTGTCCACGCCGAGCAGTACCAGCAAGAGTAAAGAGAAAACTTTAGGAGGTTCGAAGAACGTGGCCACAATGTTTGCGAATGATCTATGTGCTATTGTTAAATCGGAGCCCGATGAGACGCCTGATGCTCAGACACGTTGGAGCGGATGGGCGGACGTGAAAATGACGTACTATCCGTCTTCGGGTACGGCTTCTCACGAACACTCTCATCCGTCTATATTGGATCGTGGTATACCGAACATCCCTTCCACCCCTACGCCACTGCGACGTAGTAACTCGGCGAATACCTCACATGTTACTCCGCGCACAAACCGGCAAGTTCAGGGACTTTCAGAAGACACTCCAGGTTCTGCTTCTCGGTCGCCCACTACGGGCCGCGACGAAAGCGTATCCCCTGGCCAGAAAGTCTTAGAAGTACCTCAATCCGCAGTCATCTCTTCCTCAACCTACCAGCTATTGGCAAAGCTGCCAAAAGACCTACCCAAGGAAACTAGATACGAGTTTCTTAATCGTCTACGGGTAGCCAAAGCCTTGACGGGATCTATAGAGTCTCGTCGACAAGCTCTCAAAGCACGATTGCTTGCCATACAAAATTTGGCGTATATCCACGTTGAGTCTACGTTCGTTGAGAAGGTTCTCAGGCAAGACAGCGACGAGCCACGTCGGTTTCAGTTAGTTTACCAACTTGCTGAACTAATCCATCCCGGTCCGGATGGTACGACGCCGGTACCTCTAGATCTTCAGTCAATCGCCTTCTCACTTCTCGAGGCAATTGCAACGTTCCATTCCAAGTTGCCCGACGTGTTCTCCGCATTGAACGCGACAGTCAATCATGGTGTGCTTCTTTATGTGATTAGGAAGGCTGTTGCTGAGATGAAGGAGGATGATACAGGCGAACAGTGTACCCCGGAAGACAAATGGCGCGACAACCTTTTCTCTCTCACGCTTCATATCACAATGTCTATGGCGAATACTTCGATGAGGAACACTCCAGAGATTATTTCAGCTGGTCTGCTGGATATCTTAGTCGAGATCCTAAACCTAAGGTCGAGCATTGCTGAGAGAATGCATGGTACACATATTGGGTTCTTGGACAGTCTTGTTTACAATGTGCAGACTTCATTTCAGTCTCTGGCGGCTGCCGGTGGGCTGGAGGCAATCACCAACTTGATTACGCACGAGGTCAACCTTGCTAAACAGCTCGTTGCCAGTGGGAAAGGTACCCCCCCTAGCCACCGGTCACAGGTCGTAGACTACGAGATTCCTTTCTACCAGCAGCAAAACCTCAAGTTCCTCTTGAAGTTCATTCACCATGTGATGACGAATGGTTTCGCTTTTGGCGGGAACACCGATCGACTCCTTCGGAATCTTGTAGATAAGTCTGAGTTGCTCCACAGTATCCGCGAAATCATTGAGAACGTGACACAATTCGGAGCACTAGTTTGGACAAATGCTGTCACTATTTTGGGCGACTTCCTCAACAATGACCCAACAAGCTTTTCGGCGGTCCTTGATGCTGGACTTATCCACAGCTATCTTTTCGCCTTGACGGGCCGTCCTGTCACCATTCCCCAGCGTGAAGAAGCAGCCGCTGCACAAGATGACCATGCGAACGGAAATAGTGGCGATTCTCGAGAGAGTTCTCCTGATTCAGACGCCCTTGAGCCTGATAACCGGCCGCACCCTCCACCTCAAAGTATTCTTGAACAATCCCGTAACCACCCGCTCGCTTGTGGGATTGTTGCTTCTGCGGATCCTATCTCAACGGTGCCTGCTGTTTTGAATGCCATTTGTCTGAATAACCTTGGGATGAAAATGGTTGTTTCTTCACAGACATTCGACAGCTTCTTCGAGATCTTTGAGAGCCCAAGCCACGTGCGAGCCATGGCCGCGGAGGAAACTCTTGCTCAGACCGTCGGAGGCAGTTTTGACGAGCTTGCACGCCACCATCCGTCCCTCAGACCTGCTATTTCCAATGCCGTTTTAGACATGATAGCTCGAGTTACACACCTTGCTCGGGTAAAAGCTCGAGATTGTGGTTGGGGGGCCAAGTTGGTCGTAAGGGATTCTGAGCAACGAGAACTGGTTGCTGATGAATCGCTCCTTGGCTTTACCCCTGATCTGTCCGAGAACGCAAAAGCCAATACTGCTGGCGACGCCGACGCCAATATGATGGATATTGACACTCGAGATACCGAAGACGCGGAGAAGTCCTCTGGTCCGCCATCGGTTCAAAATTCCATTTGTCCATATATTGATGCTGTTGCTGGTTTTCTGACTCACTACATTAGCAACCAGAGTTTGAAAATGAGTCTGATCACGAATGGTGGAATTGAGCAACTTTTAGACCTTTACACGTCGCCGAGCCTGCCCTATACTTGCCGAGGGTCCTTTGCGGCTCGGGGTCTCCAAAGTGTCATATCGTCCTTGATCGAGTCGTCCCCAATAATAGGCCTTCCCTCATTGCTCAAGCGTACACAAGATGCGATTGATGTGCTCGATGTTGTTGTGAAGTCCGAAGACCCAGCTTCCTATTTTGCGCCATTCCTGACACAAGAGGCAACTTTGACCAAAAATACTACGGATGAGCTAGCGAAGCATCTAGCAAAAGGCACTTCTGTTGTTAAGGCGCTACTAAATGCCCAGTCTTTGATGAGAGTGCTTTACCACTCTTTCCCATTTTCATCAAGAACGCAAACTGTCACACTACATGGGGTCAATGTTTATGATTACCATAGTCGATTGATTAGGTCGCTAGGTCCTCTCATCCGCGCCGTGGTTCTTGAAGAGATAGCTATATCGACAATTGTTCCGCAACAGTGGTATGGCAAAAATAGTGAAAGCAGAGATCAGCAGGTTGCCGCAGCCACCAACTCACCTAGAGGTAGCGATGAACCTGGTCCTGAATTTGAAGAAGCCACATTTTCTGGTGCTTGCTCATCCGCTGCTGTCTGGCAATGGGCTACAGGGAAGAAGGGAAACAGGGCTGAGGAAATCCCGAAAACGCCACAATCAAGTCCACAGTACCGTAACTTTCAGACGATAAAGGCTTTATTTGAAGCTCTGCTGCCTACCGCACTCCCTCTCCTGCAGGCCTACGGGAAATCGCTACTACAGAAGCGAGAGCGTGATCAATATGTTAGATCCCTCCATGCGCAGCTCGCAGAGGACATCGGCCTCACTGTGCTTCAACAATTGCAAGTTCATGATCGCGAAGGCACGGCTCGAGACTTACAATATTGGTACATCATGCTCCATGCTGCCCATGAGGTACTGGTGAACCCCACCGCAGAAGGTGAGCAGCACCTTGGCGCTCTACTTAGTTCAATGTGCGTGCTAACTTTCGCAGGCCGGTCTGACCGTGGAATGCACGCTCAAAACATAATCCCGGTGTTATTAGCTTTCAAAAAGCACAATGGGTTAAAGTTGCTTAATACGATGCTAATCAAGTTTAAAGATGAAGTCTGCAAACCTCATGAGGGCGAAGAAGAAGTAGCCAAGTCGAGGCTTGCTTCCCTCGGGCTGAAAAAGATCCTAGATATCTACTCTATGTTTGCTAACGGGAAACTCATTCATGAAGCAGTTGCGAACGTGCACGTTTTACCACACAGACCTAGCAGCAGCGACCGCAGACCAGATTTCGTCGCACCGAATCTCGTCGTTGAACTCAGGGCTACAATATTACCTGTCATTCAGGAATTATGGGAATCGCCTCTCATTGAAAAAGGCTCGGCAGTTAATGTTGCCAAGATTATTGAAATCCTGAAGGCCATATCTTCAGCAGACATGGAGCAGGGCGCATATACGCGTGCAGAAAAGGTCTATTACCAATATTTTCTTTCTTTCCTAGCAGAATCTCAGTGCTGACTCGTATTAGAATTTCCCCCCTGCGTGTATCGAACCGAACAATGCCAAGTTCCCCTGGTCGTCGCATATGCCAGATGTGAGATATCTTTGTGATGGTACCTTTTCCGAAGATCTCGCGCAGGAGGCAATCTATCGCAGTTTAGGCAATCGTCAAATGGCGATGGAATATTGTTCAGCGCACGAGAAGGAAATTGCCGGCACACGAAATCCCATACCCGAAAATGACGCGCCAACCGACGTGGAGAGCGGATCTCCCGCTGATCGCCCTGCTCAGAGTGATGACGAAGCGATGGTCCTAGATTTACCAGCAGACCTTCCATCAGGTATTCTGGACGAAGAGCTCATTACTGAATATCCTGAAGAGTCTGGAGACACGCCAATCCCTTCAGCAGCACACCACGAATCCAACGACCACGGATCCGCGTCAACAAGCCCAGCTCAAGGTTCTGTAGCGAAAGCCAAAAACGAGCCATCAAACGATTCGCGCCCGTCCCATGTGGCTAAAGAAGATCTAGATCAGGAACGGGCCAAGCTCCGCTCTAACTTGATTGATCGGTGCTTGGATGTTATAGGAGCTCACCCTGACACTACCTACGAAGTGTCTGAATTGATTTCGTCTGTCGTCTTCCAGCCCCCTGGGGATGATCTGTCTATCAGGCAAGAAATTGGCGAAACGCTAGTGAACGCGCTGATGTCTTTTGCAATGGACGACGACTTGAAAGCCAATGGACGGAGCATTGCCGCTTATGCTCACCTTCTGTCTCTTCTCCTCCAAGACAAGCCTTTCCTGAAGGCTACCGTCAACATCTTGAAGGAAAATGTGAGTGAGTTTCTACGGTTCCTTCACGTTAATGGATCCTCGTCTACCGAAGAATTGTCACCGTGGATCCCGTACGTCCTTCTCATCTTTGAGATCCTGCTCAGCGACGATGAACAGCTTGGAGACATCAACTGGAAAGTCCCCGAAGTGGAGAATGATTCTATTCAACCCTTGGAGTGGGTCTCAAAAGATCTCAATGTCAAGGACGATGATCGCCGGACGCTCCTAAACGCAATCCTCGAGATTCTCCCACGCATTGGTAAAGAGGAGTCTCTTGCAGTTTCCGTGTTGAGAATTCTGGTAATTCTGACCAGAGATCGTGCTATTGCCCGGCACGTCGGCGATAAGAAGAATCTCCAGCGCCTTTTTGTTACTGCAAAGCAGCTCTCTGGCGCTGGAGCCCTCCGCCTTAGCGAAACACGAATATCCTCCTACATACTAACCATCCTCCGACATGTAATTGAGGATGAAGACGTCATAAAACAAATCATGCGAAGCGAGATACGTACTTACATGGAGGGAGGACGCAACACGAGACCCTTGGAACCGACAGGCTTCTTGCGACACTTCTCAAATCTAGTCCTCCGCGACCCCAAATTATTCGTTGAAGCTTGCAGCGGAATGGTGAAATTGAACAGGTGGACTCCTCGCGACGGTACCAGTTCGCGACATCAAGTGGTTCTGCTTAAGGACACACAGGGAGAAGCAACTAATGACGAAGTGGGCCCAACTGTCCGAGCTACCGAAGATTTGTCGATCCAGGACATCAAGCCTTCTACGGAGGGTGAGGATAAACACATGGACGACGTCTCGAAAACTCCCCAACAAGACCTGAAGCGTCCAGTAGTCGAAACTCCAGATGGTGTGATACATTTTCTTCTCTGTGAGTTGTTGAACTACAAAGAGGTCGATGACAAAGATGCATCTCAGCTTAGTAAAGAGAGTGCGCAGACCAGTGAACAGAACGATGCTTCCTCAGATACACCTCATGACAGCGAAGCTCGCACGACTGAAAGCAAAGATAAGAAAGGGAAATATTCATTCAAGGCGGATGAGCATCCGATTTTCATTTACCGCTGCTTCCTTCTGCATTGTCTTACTGAACTTCTCCAAAGTTACAACCGTACAAAGATCGAGTTCATTAACTTCAAGAGGAACGCACCACTTTTTGCCAACACACCGGTTAAGCCTAGGTCTAGTGTGCTAAACTACCTCCTTACTGATCTCCTTTACCCAAGCAATATAGATGGCGCTCTGGATACTATCATCCAAAAGAAGAAGTATGCAACAACAATGCAAACGCAGAATCTACTCGTAGCCCTTGTCTCCAGGACAGGTGAAAAGCCTGTGGACCGTGGTCGAGATAAGTACGACTACGAGGATGAACCTGACTTGCTTTTTGTACGGAAGTTTGTCCTGGACACAATTCTAAAGTCCTACAAGGACGCCACCACATCCAATGATCCATTTGACGTCAGATACGCCAAGATGCTTGGCCTAGCAGAGGTTATGCACTTAATGATGGGCGACAAAGACAAAGATTCGGCCGCTTCGTCGCGAAATAATCCCGATCCTCTTGATCGGTCGCAGGCGCAGCTAAGGCGACTGATGTACGAAAAGGGATATCTTACCGCATTAACTGCCTCTATTGCCGATATCGACCTCGCATTCCCACCGGTGAAAAAAACCATTAAGTATATCCTTCGCGTGTTTAGAGTGCTTACAAGCACTGCTATCAACCTTAGCCATTCCAACATCATATCCTCTGTTCCAGCGCATGAAAATGTCGAGGATGAACTTATCTCCACCAGCTCTCTCTCAGACATCGAAGACGACAGAGAAGAAACTCCAGATCTATATCGCAACTCCGCTCTCGGCATGCATGAACCCCTCCGAGATATGGACGATGACTATTCGGAGGATTCAGAAGAGGGTGAGTCCTTCAATTTATCAATTAGAAGAAGCACGCTGACAGCTGTAGATGACGATGAAGAGATGTATGATGACGAGTACGATGATGATATGGGTTACGAGTCCGAAGATCGCGAACAAGATGTTAGCGACAGGGAAGAAGAAGACCTTGAAGGTATGGGACCAATAGAAGGTCTATCTGGCGAGCCCGGTGTCATTGAAGTAACTATGGGGGACGATGACGAAGATGACGAGATGGATGAGGATGATGAAGAGGATGAAAGCGATGATGAGGACGATTCCGATGAGATGGACGATGTCCCAGGTCCCATCGAAATAGTTGACGACGAAGGCAATCCACTTGATGATGGCGGAGCCTCAGACTGGGAAAGCGATCCCGATGATGAGGTCGACGAGGAAGCAGAGATTGATTTTGAGGCGGAAGCCCAAGACCTCCAAGAAGCCGATGTTCACGATTTGGATGATGTCGAGGGGTTGAATCGATTTGGAACCATCATGCGTGCTATCGGCGACGGAGAGTTCGAGCCAATAGTTGAGGATTTAAATCCACTTAATGATCGTTACATGGAAGAAGATGAGGATGACGGTATGCTATTCCAGCTTTGTTGCGCCTAAGCCGAACTAACAAACAATGCAGAAGAGGACGAGGACGAGGACGACATGGACGACGAATATGCATACGAAGAGGAGTATCCCAGTAAGTTATTCATTCGCTCAAGCAAAATAGAAAAATTCTTACTCATTCCGCTCAGATGATCCACCACCTCGAGATTTCGCACCTCCTACTAGTCTGGGGTGGGACACCCTTATAGTAGAGCATGGAGGCTTACTTGGCGGGCGCCGTCGACACCCACCTGTAGATCGCCAATCCGTGTCACTCCCTTTCATTATGGGGCAGCGTGATCTGAGCAACTTCAGCGGTACGTTTGAAAACATGTTGAATGAATATCTAGACGCTGTGGCTGGTACCGTAACCACCACATCCCCTGATTACCGTCCTTCTGGCGAGGTTTAGAGAGTTAACATCAGCTCAGATTCGCGGCTGCGCGCCGGCCATCCCCGTGATGCACGTGTACCTGCCAACGAAGATGGCATCAATCCTCTACTACGTAGAACCAACGATAATAGTCGAGATGCATCACCCCGCCCTGCGAACTTACAGGGTAATCTTCTTCGGCTAGGGCTGCCAAGTTCTGTTTTAACAGGCGCTGGGCACGATAATCCGATGACCTTTATCAACGATCTAGTTGCATCTCTTCCAGTTCACTTGGGTCGCCAAGGGCATGCTCTACACTTCTCAATAGGAACTCGACCGCATATCAGTGAATTACCTTTCCCTTTCAGTGTACCTTCACGCGAAGCAAGGTCCGATAGTCGTCGCGATCCATACCAGGAGCCCGTTCAAGCTACCTCGTTCAGCGCCGAGTCAACAATCAACCGTTGGACCGAAGAGATGAAGATGATATTTGGCTCGCACCACCAAGAGAGGGCATCCAAATTACTTCCCGCGATTCTGTTCCATCTTATCCCTCCAGCTATTGTTGAAGAGAAACGAGTACAAGCAGAACGACAACGGATAGAAGAGGGAAATCGTAAAAAACGCGAAGAAGAGGAACGCAAAGCTAAGGAAGCAAGGGAGGCCGAGGAGAAAGCCGCTCGGGAGCGAAAAGAAGCAGAGGAGCGTGAGCGCGCTGCAGAAGCTGCTGCTGCTGCTGCTGCCGCCGCTGCCGCTGCCGCTGCAGAAGCCCAGGCGAGCTCTACAAATGAGGGCGCTAATGATAGCCATGTTGAACCAGATGCCATGGAAGGCATTGAACCATCTGGCGAAACAGCAGATACTGCACGAGAGAACGCAGGTGCGGGCAATCAACCTCGCTCTTTCACTACAATTCGAGGAGAACAGGTGGATATTACGGAGCTTGGTATTGATCCCGATTATTTGGAGGCACTGCCTGTGGAATTCCGAGAAGAGGTCATTGCTCAAACAGTCAGCTCCCGGAGAGCTGAGTTTCGCGATGGTCTGGGAGCTGCCGGCGCCGAGCAAACCGAAATTTTTCAAGAATTCTTGGACGCCCTTCCAGATGACCTTCGCGAAGAAATTGTCAGACAAGAAGGTGCAGAGCGACGGCGGCGAGACCGTGAAGAAACCCGCCGCCGAGCCACAGCCGCCGGTCAAGCACCCGAAGCACAAGATATGGACACCGCAAGTATTCTTATGACATTTCCTCCAGAGCTCCGTGATCAGGTTTTACTCGATCAAGGACCCGAACTTATGGATGCTCTACCTCCTGATTTAGCGGCTCAGGCGCGACGTATTATCCGCACCAATAATCCCATTGTATCTGATGATAGGGTCCCTTCCGGAGTTAACCGCGGGCGAGACGCGGTCCAAGTCAGCCGACCAACTGATGAAGACAACAAACCGCAGCGCAGAGCCGTTGTTCAAATGCTAGACAAAGCAGGTGTCGCTACATTACTCCGCCTTATGTTCATCAACATGAAGGGAGGCTCCATTGAAAATTCACTCAAGAATGTGTTCAAGGACGTTTGTGAAAACCGTCAGAACCGCTTAGAAGTCATAAGCACTCTGCTTCAGATCTTGCAAGACGGCTCTACCGATGTAGATGCCGTGGAGCGAAGCTTTACCCATCTCTCCATTAAAGCCAAGCAGCCTAAAGATAAAGAAGCGAAAACGCAAACTCCCCAGGGGTTGAGGCGTACATCCACGAATATTAATAGCCACCACCCCTTGCAAACGACTTCGGATACATCGCCCCTTCTTATCGTTCAGCAATGTCTAGACCTGCTCTGCTACCTCGCAGACCAAAACGTCCATGTACCCTCCCTCTTCTTAACCGAGCATGATGTAGCTGTGACTACTCTTAAGCGCAGCTTAAGCCGAAAGGGGAAGAGCAAAGACAACAAGGCCCAGAAGTACGCCATCAATTCGCTACTGTCTCTACTTGATCGCGATCTTGTCATGGAAAGCTCGGCTATAATGGACAGCCTTTCCCAGCTCTTGAGTCGTGTGACATTCCCACTCTTGACCCTTGATCGGAAGCAAAAGGAAGCAGCGGAAGCCATCAAGCTATTAGAGGCCGAGAATGTGAAGGCAGAGGATGAATCAACCCTGGCAGAGAAGAGTACTCAGCAAAATTTGCCGGAGGGCACTACTCAAACCAATATGTCTGAGACCCAGCAATCAGACCAAGTGCCCGCAACGGCGGGAACGGTTGAGTCACCATCCAACCCCAATCCACCCAACGCCCAGCAAAAAGCGCCCACGGCACTCGAAAAGAAACAGGCTGCGTTGAAAAAGATCAGGCAATTACATCCACCTATCATACCCGATGCGAACCTAACCCTCATCATCAAAATTTTTGTTGCTCGCGAATGCAGTTCAAAAACGTTCAAGGAGACACTTTCGACAATTAAGAACCTTTCGGTAATTCCCGGTGCAATGCTTGTTTTTGGTCAGGAACTTGCTCGTCAAGCTCAGTTACTGAGTGAGAAGATTGTTGTCCACCTGGATGAACTATTGCCACATATTCAGAATGCCGATACTGGCACGGAAATACAAGGTGTCGCGCTATCGAAATTCTCTCCAGGGGCTTCCGATCAAAACAAGCTCCTACGAGTGCTCACGGCTCTTGATCATCTCTTTGCGCAAAAGAAGCCGGAAGTAACTGGAGAATCAAGCGTAGAGGAAACCAAGAAACAAGACCTGCTGAGTACATTGTATCGCAACTCGACATTCAATGCGCTCTGGGAGAAACTTAGTGCATGCCTGAGTGCAATTCGTCAACGGGAAAGCTTGCTGAATGTGGCCACCATTCTTCTACCCCTAATTGAAGCCTTGATGGTGGTTTGCAAGGATAGCGCCCAGACTGAGGCTATCGCGTCTAATCAAGCTTCCAAAGAAATGGTACTCTCAAGCCCCCAGCCTGAGTCTCGTATGGCGGGGCTATTCTTCACATTCACTGAGGACCATAGACGCATCCTCAACGAGCTCGTACGCAACAACCCGTCACTTATGAAAGGCACGTTTTCGCACTTGGTGAAAAATCCGAAGGTCCTCGAGTTTGATAACAAGCGGAACTGGTTCAACCGTAGCGTTCACAACAAGCAGCAGGCGAACCACAGGCCATTCCCTACTCTCCAACTTCAAGTCCGCCGGGAACATGTTTTCCATGACTCATTCAAATCCCTCTACTTCAAGAGCGGCGATGAAATGAAATTCAGCAAACTGAACATTCGGTTCCATGGTGAAGAAGGTGTTGATGCAGGTGGTGTGACAAGAGAGTGGTTCCAAGTACTCGCCAGGCAAATGTTTGACGCCAACTATGCCCTGTTCGTACCTGTTTCTAGCGACAGGACGACTTTCCACCCGAACAAGTTAAGCGGCATCAACGATGAACATTTATTGTTTTTCAAATTCATCGGCCGCATAATCGGCAAGGCCCTATATGAGGGTCGCTTGCTTGATTGTTATTTCAGCCGCGCGGTCTACAAGCGAATCCTCGGCAAACCGGTCTCGGTGAAGGACATGGAGTCATTCGATCCAGAATACTACAAGTCGTTATCGTGGATGCTGAACAATGATATCACTGATATTATCACTGAAACGTTTTCAGTTGAGGATGACGAATTCGGCGTTACTAAGGTATCGGATCTGTGCGAAAATGGCCGTAATATACCGGTGACAGAAGAGAACAAGCATGACTACGTCCGATTAGTAGTCGAACACAAGCTCTTGTCTTCCGTCAAGGAGCAGATGGAGCACTTCCTGAAAGGTAGGGCAACGCTTCCGTGCTGGCTATCATAAGAGAATTGAATGCTAACAAATTCGTAGGCTTCCATGATATCATCCCTGCCGAGCTCATCTCCATATTTAATGAGCAGGAGTTGGAATTGCTAATATCCGGACTACCAGACGTTGATATTGATGATTGGAAGAGCAATACGGAGTACCATAATTACACGCCATCATCCCCCCAAATTCAATGGTTCTGGCGGGCATTGCGATCATTCGACAAGGAAGAAGTCGCCAAGCTTCTCCAATTCGTCACAGGAACCAGCAAGGTACCCCTGAACGGCTTTAAGGAGCTAGAAGGCATGAACGGGATCAACAGGTTCAATATCCATCGCGACTATGGTAATAAGGACCGTCTCCCAAGCTCCCATACCTGCTTCAACCGTAAGTATTTCCGTCCGCCCCAAACAAATAGAAACAAATGGCTAATTCAACATAGAACTTGATCTACCTGAGTATGAGAATTATGAGACGCTACGTCGCCAGCTTCTCAAAGCCATCACCACTGGTAGTGATTACTTCGGCTTCGCTTGAGCGACAGGAAAGATGCGATCAACGACTCCGATCGGTGAGCACAATTCATCATACGTGGTCAACAGTGTGTATTATTTATACAGAAAAGTGGACAAGTCGGGCGAACTAGGCAAGGCATCTACGGGATATCGATGCCTACTCTGATTTTTACGTCGCGTGTTCGACGGCTGCTTTGAAGTAGAGTTGGACCAGCGTTTTGGCGGAGTGCAGACCGCCAACATGCCAGGTCCAGGGAACAAGAATGGTGGAACTGCCTACTATGCGTTAAGGTCCCGTAGCTATTCAGTAATAAACACCAGAATCAGACTTCTTACCATTGGAGCAAATGATGTCGTGAAAGCTGTAACGGCTACGTCTCATTCTTTCTATCTACATGAATCGGATCGTAAGATGAAGAATGGCCTCATTAGTGGCCAGTAGTTATTGTTCACTACCTTGCACACAATCACATATTTGAACCCCTCCATATTATACTTATATTTATATCGATGGAGTAGTATATCTGAACCTCATTCAGCTCGGAAGCAACCGGGAATCTGCATACCTCAGGTCTATCTAGATGTATTGTGTAAGCGACGGCAATACACCAGTGTATGCGGGCCCAGACGGAGGCTCCATGCCATAGATGTAATTTCCCCACCACTGAGCGCACAGTCAGTTAAATTTGCTCGCGTCAAGGGGGAATAGATGGATGGATGGATGGGAGTAGAATGAAAGGAGGTGCTTACGGGTCCGGCTCCCCACCACAGCCAGCCGGTCCAAACGTCTGAGTTGTCGGCCATGTACCCGAGCATACCCTGGATCGCGGCAATGCATTGCGCGTTGGAACCGCCGGCCGTCTCGCCTATGATGCCCTTCTTGCCGTTTGCCTTTAGCCATGCCGTTGCGTCCTGGATACGCTCCTTGCCGATTGTCGAGGAGACACATGTCGCTGAGGTGCCTGACCCGTCCGAGTCTAGGTACTGGTGCATCTCGTAGACGATCTTGTCGGAGGGGTCTGTGAGCTTGCCCATGCTGTCTGCCGTGCCGCTCGATGTCTGAGACGATACCCATTAATCAGCGAAAACATGTCCGTACATATTGGCGCTTAAAGAGTTCATTGTCCACGGTACTAAAGAGGCAAGGGAAGGGGTGCCGTGAGGTGCTGTGTTGTCTTACCCAGTGCCACGCGCCGGTCCACGAATTTCCTTCAACAAAGATATACTGCGAGGTAGCACCCGCGGCTCGGATGGCATCGATCGCTTTCTGGTTGAGGTTCGCGACGAGCGTGTTGTCTTCATCGTGGAACTCGTTGTTCGTGTCGAATATGACCTTGCTATTGGATGCGTACCGTTTTGCCATCGTCGACCACCATGACCCGAATCCGTTCACGTCCGTGATGATATTGTTGTAGTATCGCCCGAAGTTGTGCGGGTCGATGATGGCGTAGGCGCCCCTGAAGGAACAAGTTAGTTTATGGGATGTCCGTTATCCACCAGAGCTGTGGGTTTACTATATAGGAAGACTGACTGTCCGGTGATATAGTTGACGATCTAGAGAGTACGGTCAGTAAAAGTAAGCTTCGCCTCGGAGAAGAAGAGGAGGCTTTACAGTGTCGAGACCTTCAGCATAGGTAGCGTTCACAGTTCCGGTCATCTGGTTGGGGATGAAGCGCTCCCTGCTCTCGTCTTAGCACTGGGCAATGGTCACACTTCAAGAACATCGGAGTTACAAACATCATAATGGGAATTCTGAAAGTGTTCATCCCTTTACCGATCATAGTCTAAGCAGATGAAGCAGTATCAGCGTCGCCGCCTCAGAAGATGATAGAGACCCTATAGGAGACCTACGTTTACGGCATTCTGGTCTGGCCACGTGTAATCCTTCCCCAACCTACCGGGCAGAGCCGTGTTGCCGAACTCAGCGCCAGACTCGTTGACGCCGACGAACTGGAACTTGCTCGCTCGCTTCTTGGCTGCTGGCGCGGCTACTGCACTGGCGATCGTGGCCGCGGTGACGAGGACCTCGACGAACTTCATGATGGGCTAAACGTTGGAAACTCTACAGGATGCGTAGCATAAGATTCCTGGTCATCATATGACGAGCGAGGCATTATATAGAACGCCTCATGGGACTACTCGTTTGCTTATATGTCTTACAAAAATTCACAGCTGAGCAGATACACAGAAACAAGACGTAATAGCTTTGAGGCGGAAGTCATAGCTCCGCCTCGCATAAGGGCAGGGAAGGCCATATTAAACAAGGAGAGGCAGCGTCCATCGTCGAATAGCATGTCGAGAGGCAGTGCCAAGATGGAGTGATCTGTGATCGTGCCGACGAGCCTCATCATGAAATTCCACAATTCTCGTGATAAGTCTCCGTCATATACCGGGAGACTGAATGCTAAGGCGGGTCCTGTCGCTCCATGGAAACCACCCAAGGCATTTCATTTCATGGCCAGCGGCCCTATATACATACTAATACCGATTCCTCGGCTCATTGTCTCGCAGGCGTTGAATGTTGTCTTCATTATGGACTGGTAGGTATCTGGACTAGTACTTAGCAGACTATCTAAGTCAAACAACAGTGGCCTAAGCATATGTGATCACGGAAATTTGAAGACACATCCCGTCAACCTAAGCACGATGACGGAATAGCAAGACAGGACTAGCTGCATATTCGGCGTCCAATATCAAACCTCTCCAGACTTCACCATGGCTCTTTTGAGGGGGGGCGGGGATTCGCGCTCCGTACATACGTCGGGAGCAAGGAAAATCTAAGCCGGAGAGGTGCATTCCTCAGAAACGAATTCACGTAATGGGACGTTTAGAGAAAGGCGTTGAACATATAGGCAAATATATACATATGTGATGAGCCAACCGGAGCATCTGGTAAGTAGGCCCATAGCTGTAGGTAACGTGGAGCAAGGGTCCCGTGCATGAAACTATGGGGCCGTTCCGGGGGCGCTTAGCCCCAGTGCCCGTATCAGGTGTCGCCGAGCCGTCGAACTATGGCGCCGGTCCGTCGGCCAAAGATGCGAACTCTCCGATAATGCGATAACATGGAATTTGAGATGCGGCCTCGCAATCATTAGGTTACCCGGCTTATAGAAATTGAAGCATCAGATCATTCAACATCACGACACTGTTGTTGCATAGCCCATTAAGATGCAGCCCACGCGGTGTCTGCTCAAGGGCCGATCCGTGTGGAAAGGTAAGCTTTTTACCGTCATCAGCATCATCTATCGAACCGCAAGACGTCTACCTACTTCTGATAGTGATCTGTACTAACTATGGTCGTTTGTCCTAACCTAGGTCCGCATATCGTCCCGTAAGGCAACTCCAATTCCTTCTTCCATGGAATAGATAGATATCCAAAATATACGAGGCCTTGAACGAGCGAGGAGCGAGCAGAAAAAGAGAAAAATAAAAAGAAAACTCAGAGCCTTTCGCTAGCCGAGAACTCCAACCCGATATATACCAAATTTCAAAGACCCAAGATTCTGACGCAGCGCAACGTAGTCTTCCCATCACACGCCCGAAGCCCGGCGAGCGGATTAAGCCCATAAGAACACAGGCGCGCGCAGCCACGATCCTGCCCAACTTCGTCGGCCTCAAGTTCCAGGTGTACAATGGCAAGGTGTACAACGACGTGACCATCACCGAGGACATGGTCGGACATAAGCTGGGGGAGTTTTCTCCGTGCGTATACCTATTTCCCAACCTCCTAAATCTGATATGACAGTTGTTATTATTCTTGTCTTCTTTCGTTTTCGTCGGTTCATGTTGGATTTTACGTTTTAAGTGCGCTAAGCTGACTTAATGGATGTTTGTATGATAGGACGAGGAAGCCATTCGTCTGGGCGCGAGCTAAATAAAGGGCTAGTCTGTTGATGATTACGATTCTATGGTTACGGGCGGAAAGAACAGACAGGGGAGGGAGAGAAGCGGAAGAGAGCTGTATAGCATACCGCACGGCGGGCTTATATTACGCACTGGAAGCAATAACACGACAGGGGGGTTGTCTGTCGCGCTTCTTAAATGTATATCACCAATCTAAAATGTAAAATGACAAATAAACTACCACAGCCTCAAGTAATTTGGTAATCATTTCATTTGTGTAGGCTTTCCTAGTGTGAGGCAAAGAGACAAGAAACCCTTAAACTACGGTTTTATATATGCAAACAATTCGTGAATTATGCAATCCTTGCCCTTCCTGTGCGGTCCCGACCATGCTTTCTTTAGTCAGCCGCTATATAATGTAGAATGCTCTCTGTAAGCCCTGAACGCCGTAACGCCGTCTCTCTAGACCGCGATGGAATAATACGCCTCTGTAGTAAAACGTAATGATAGAAACCCAACTCTGCAACGTCATAATTCCCTTCCCTTCGGTGTAATATAGAACCTGGGATGGGTATAGTAACAGTGCTACGGTGATGAGGAACCTCGTCTACCGGTAGAACTCGCTACGCTTAACGTTGACACCGTACTCGCCGACGGCCATGCCGAGGTCCTCCATAGTGAGCACGGTGCGGTTCTGGCTGCCGCCCTGTCCGCCGCCGCCGTAGCCGGCTCTCTGGATCCCCAGCGGCGCACCTCGCCCTTGGTCCTTGCCGCCGGCGGGTGCCTGTCCCGGCACCGTGATGCCGGCGGCCGCGCCGAGGTTGCCCATGGGGTTGTTAGCGCTCGTGTTGGACGCCCGGATCCGGCTGTACTGGTAGGCGTCGGCGGCGACGTCGGCGACGAACTTCTGCACGGCGAGCGCGATCAGGCGCGCGAGACGGGGGTCTGTGTGCGGTGGTGGGGGGAGTCCGGCTTTGGTCATGTAGTAGTTTGTTACTGCGTCTGGGATCTTTGTGCAATGGTTAGCTCATATGTGCTTGCTTGCTTGGTAAGTAGGAAAGGGAGAGAGAGCGGGAATAAGCCGGGACAAGGGAGGATAGAGGAAGAAGGAAGGAGGCTTCTTACGATGGGCGCGTAGTCATCCATCTTGGATAGGAATTCCTTGAGCGATGTGTCTTTCTTGTTCGCTAGCTTCGCCTCTATCGGTACCGGATGCTGTTCTTCATTCTGTGGTGCGCTGCCCGATGGGACTTGCTCGTTCTCTGTAGGTGCGCTCGCCATTGTGTGTGGCGTGTGTGTCTGTGGTGATTAGGTGTAACTGGAAGATCGCTCGGGAAGAAAAGCGCGGCTCGCCGCTGGATTTCTCGGTGGTGGAGAGATGTTGCGTTGTTGGATGATGATGGAATTTAGACGTTAGTTCTGGAGGTGTTGCCGAGGTAGATGCGGGTTTCCAGAGTTGTAAGTCGCGACGATGCAACTTGTACAAATGTACGCGCAGAGGCTCGGGTCACCTGGAGATTGGAATCACAGCTCGAAAACGCCGGTTTGCCCCTAGTGGTGTTTTCTCGTGGAATATGTTGCAAATGTAGATTGATGCTAGCTCGTGGTTCCAGGACGATGTCGCAGTGGCTCGTATGATGTGAACTGTAGTTGATGATGAAGTTGAGAAACAATAGTTGGCGAATTAGCGAGCCGCCCCGGATGTAGGTGGATTTTGGGTGGAGAAAGATTGGCTGGGGTGGCTGAATTTAAGCTGTGGTCTGTGCACCTTTAAAACGCTAAGGGTCCTCAGTTCTTGAATTTCTATTGGACAGAAAATGCACAGGATTCTTTCTTCCTCCGGCATCTCGAACTTGCGCAACCCATTTTTACATGGTTTAGAAAAAGAAAACGCAAAAAAAGAAAAAGAACAATTTGTCTTTTTGGCATTTCTGAAATATGTGATCTATTGAAATATGCCTCCTAGAACTAAGTGCTTTACTTATGAATGCTATGAAGCTGTCATTCGTCTTGCTTTCCATGTCAGAATATTCCCTTAAATCGGACTCACGCCGCAGGTTCGCATAACGCTTTGATACCATAATATCTACAGAACAGCACATGGTGATGCTCCGGCTGGGATCTGCTTACACGACTGACCCCGCGGCTGTCTGCCCGAGATCTTACCCGGGAGTATTCGCCGATCCGGAAACCTACAGAACCAAACACGGAATGAATGCAATTATGTCAAAATAACTCTATATGCTGTGATTCTCGTCCACTTAGTTACTCGCCGCTAGCCTTCTACATCCATTTCACATGGATTCAAATCTCACAATAGTGAGCCGTGTCTTCCACCATTCCACCATAGATAACGACACGACCCAGGGCTTGGTGGTCTAGCGGTATGATTCTCGCTTAGGGTACACCCTATTCCCGACAAGCTGGTCCTTTGGGACGGCCGCGTCGTTTGCGAGAGGCCCCGGGTTCAAGTCCCGGCCAAGCCCGTGTCATTGGATTCTTTTTGTTGATTTCCTCATGTGATGGATGGTATTGATGCATTTTTGTTAATTTTTGAATCCGCTTACACCTGAATATGGGCAGTCTCTCTTGGCAGCCACCTCCACACACAGGGAGTAGTGCACACTAACCTGAACTCCTTCGGCATCTACCTACATACCTTAGGTATGCTGAACCATATAATCAGTGGTGATACATAATGAAGCTGAGATGGACTGGACAGACAGACGATATTAGCATGACACAGGCAATAGCGATCTACGACACGCTCATATAACCATTGCTAAGATACGGACTAAGGAACAAAACTCCCCAGGTGAGGCTCCAAGATACAGCCTGCTGAATTAATATCTTTGTCTACACAGCTCCCTTGAACATATCAAGAAAGCTTTGGGGCTGCTTATGCCGGCCGTCTAGGATAGACTGCGTCAGTGAGCAGTGCTTATTCCTGACTGGATATGCTCGTTTATGAACAGCGCAGAGAAGATCATCAAATGGGTCGTATGTCACCTCGCGACCTCGAGATTTCTTGAACATTCAAGTACTGGCTAATTGGCCAAGAACTGTATTACCTATGTTCTATATCTTAGGAGAGAGACTTACGCTGATACGGACGCTTGAATGTGGGATACGACCTGGGTCTTTTGGGTGTAATATTTGCTGGGTCAGGCAGCCGGTCAAGAGACTTATGTCCACAGCAAAGCAACATGATAAGAATCCTGATAACCCTGTACATGGTGTGTATATAGGTGTAGCACGAGGTCTAATATAACGAACTGACCTGTGTACAACATTCCACCAAAGCGACGTTCTTATCATATCAGCGTGTGTTACTTGTGGCTTAGCTACTATATATACTATTCCTTATTCTCTACCGTGGTAAGAGAATCATAATTTTTAAACCCAATAGGGGCAGTCCAGTTTACTCATTATAACCCAGACTCGGCAAGCTTTCCAAAGGAGGTGACACAATGAGAGGGTACAATCACAAGTTGAACCTCCAATGCTGCTTTTTTTTTTCTCCCTCTGCCAATGGGTCAGTAGGCAGTCCCGCTAACCGGATTAGGATCTGCTTGGCAGCATTGAACCATTAAGGTCTTCACATGCACAAGCCCAAAACCCTTCCCCACTGCCGATGCATACGTAACCCGGTAGTCGTAAAATAATGGTAGGTAGATTCACACCAAGTACAGGCGCTACGGTACATGTTTCGCCTACTTTTAGGTACTAGACTAATGCCTCATTGACCCATTCATAACGAGTGCCCCATTACCGCTGAAAACCCCTCGGAAGCTTGAACTTCGGCTTGTGGTAAATATGCCAGTCCTGACTGGCTCGTAGTTCCTGGAACTCTTGCTTTTCTTTGCCAGTTGTGCTGCATGAACATCGATTATTGCCCTTCGATCTTGTCGCTTTCGTCGATCTTGTACTGTACCTGTACCAGGTAACACATCACGTCAGTTCCGCAGTATCGCAAATCCAATCCCTGGTGCACCCCGCGAATCCCAACGACCGATTCGAGCCGATTGGCCTGTTACTCACGTGTAGCTGCTGCGACAGCTCACTTTTTTTTTCTTGCTTGCCCAGCCAACTAGGTTCCAGCAGCAGCACTCTCTGCGCAGCTGAGGCCTCTGCACATTGGGTTTATATAAAACCATCGACTCCCAATTGTCTTGCACAGCTCCCCCTCCTTCCTTTGGTCACAATGGGCGACATGGCGAACGAGATCAAACTGCTGTCGGGAAACAGCCACCCGGTGCTGGCGAGCATGGTCGCCGATCGGTAAGCCGATTTGATTTGATTTGATTTGATTAACTGCGTTGCTTTGCGTCTTCACCTTGCACTTTCTTATCTGGGACCGCCCTTCTGTTGCTCTGCACCCGTTGCAGAAAAGTGCACCTCTTGTTCTCCCGCGTGACACAGCGCACGGCTATTAATGGCATACGCAATACACATGCACACCAACCAGCACCCAGCTCTTGTTCCATTTGCGCAACCTGCCACAATTCGATTACACCATTCGCAACACCCGCTAACGAGAGTTCTACAAATAGGCTGGGCATAGAGGTCGCAAAGACCCTCAGTCTCAACTACTCGAATCAGGAGACCAGTGTCACAATCGGTGAATCTGTTCGCGACGAAGATGGTACGGTGTACCACACCACACCACACCACCCCTTGAACCCAAAGCGCACTATTCTGACGCAATATGCTATTCTAGTCTTCATTTTGCAGTCCACCGCGCCAGGCGATATCAACGATGGCCTGATGGAGCTTCTGATCATGATCCACGCCTGTCGAACCGCCAGTGCGCGACGAATCACCGTTGTCGTCCCTAACTTCCCGTATGCGCGCCAAGACAAGAAGGACAAGAGCCGTGCTCCCATCTCTGCTAAGCTCATTGCGAACATGCTGCAGACGGCCGGCTGCAACCATGTTATCACCATGGACCTGCACGCCTCTCAGATCCAGGGCTTCTTCAACGTCCCGGTGGACAACCTCTACGCCGAGCCTAGCGTACTGCGTTGGATTCGTGAGAACCGAGGCACTGAAGACGTCGTCATCGTCAGTCCAGACGCCGGTGGCGCCAAGCGGTAAGTGAATTTTTGGCATGAGCGGTCACGGAGGTTCGTAAAGCTAATGTGATGCTTCTTCATGCAGAGCTACTGCCATCGCCGATCGCTTAGACCGAGGCTTCGCCCTCATCCACAAGGAGCGCCCCAGGCCCAACGTCGTCGGACGCATGGTGCTCGTCGGAGACGTGGTAGACAAGGTCGCGATCCTCGTCGACGACATGGCCGACACCTGCGGCACCCTGGCAAAGGCCGCCAAGACGGTCAAGGAGCACGGCGCCGCCGAGGTCATCGCCATCGTGACCCATGGCATTCTGAGCGGCGATGCCATCAACGTTCTTAATGAGAGCTGTCTGAGTCAGATCGTCGTCACTAACACTGTCCCCCTCGGCGACAAGGTCGATCGGTGCAGTAAGCTGCGGGTCATTGATATAAGCCCCACGCTGGCCGAGGCGATTCGACGGACGCACAATGGAGAGAGTGTCAGGTAAATAAAGATTCAGCCTGTCCCCTTTTCTATTTGACGATTTGACTGACGAGGTTGCAGTTTCTTGTTCAACCACGCTCCCGCTTAGTAGAGGTTGGGGTATGTGTGCGGTGATTTGACGGCCCGAGAATAGGGGAAAAGTTATCTGAACAGGGGATTTTGTGATATAAATTGTCTCTTGTGGCATCTTGCTGGGTTGCAATTGGCGTTAAAGGTACAGGGACTGACTATCTGCACAAGGTGAGCTGTTATGATTGCATATAGATTGGCTCAAAACATCCAGGTTTCGAGGACGAGGACGAGGACGTGATGAATTGTCTTGACATAGAGAGAAATCCCATGTTTGTATGGGGAGGTTTTAGGTCGGAGTCATGTCAACCGAGTAAAGCTTATTTGTATATCCTTTCATATTCAAATTGGCAGGTAGAATCATGGAGTTTGAGTTGTGGAATACCCTTGTTAAGATAGACGGAAACATATACAATTGACATTTACGTATTGCTGAAAAAGTGAAAATGCTGTGTTGGGAATCTTGATCTCATTTCATTTTTTGGAGGCCCTCCGGGGAAATACACTAAAGCCGATTTGTTGGCCCTATCTAAAGCCACTCTCGTGACTATCCCGCAATGCCTGCCATAGCCATGATCATTTTTCATGCCGAAATGCAACAACCAGAAGACACCGACCGAACGCCTGGAAGCATCTACTTGCGCATGGAGCTTGCCCTTCTCTTACGGGCATCGGCCTTGGAAGAGCGGGCCTCGGCGACACGCTTGGCCAGAATCTGAGCATACTCGGCCTGTAAATGATACTTGTTAGGGATACAGTCACGAAAATCATATACTTTGTAGGGTGGGAAGACGTACGGCCTCGTCCTTGACCTTCTCGGCCTGGCGGCGCTTGAGCGCAATGCGGTGACGCTTGTGCTGGAGACGTTGGGGAGTGACCAGTCTCTGGATACGGGGAGCCTTGGTGTAAGGCTTCTTGCCCTCGCCCTTGGGCTGGACTTCACGTCGAATAACGTACTTTCGGACCTATTCAGTGGAGTGGGAAAACACCCCCAGATATTAGCCATCCCGTGTTCCCAGTCTTTTGATGTGTTTGTCCTCTCAGACTCTACTTCGGTGGTTACATTGCTAGGGATTCTTCTCTCTCATCCCGCAGAAGCAACGACCGAGTAGGTGATGACGAGTGTTGTAGTGCTACTTACATCGTCATCCTTGCTGAGGCCGAAGAAGCGGCGGATCTTGGTGGCACGCTTGGGACCGAGGCGCTTGGGGTGGACGACGTCGGTGAGGCCGGGGAGCTCGGCCTCTCCCTGCTTGACGATGGCGAGGGCAAGGACAGCCAGGTCCATGCCGACGATGCAGCCACGGACCGACTTTCGCTTGCGCTCACCGGTACGGCGGGGTCGGTAGCAGGAGTGGCCTTCGGAAAGGAGGAGTCGGACACGGGTAGGGTGCAGGACGCCCTGCTTCATGGGGAAACCCTGCTTGTCGTTTCCACCGGTGATGCGGAAGATGTAGCCCTTGAACTCATCGCCGAGGTTATCGCCGGGGACTTCCTGGCCCATCTGACAGCAGCATCACGTTAGCAATCCAATGCACGCCCATTTGATATTGTAGCATATTGTTCTGTTTCGATGTTGAGAAGGTCGCATAAGGCCTGTCGGAAAACAAAGTCTTGTCTTTTCAGGCTTGCATGTAGGGACCGTAATTGTTCTCTCGGCTCATCGAGGTGCTCGCTACTATCAAGCGTCGGAAAGAAGGATGGGATGGGACCGGGAGGCGGAAAACGTACTCGCTTCTCCATGAAGTCGCGGAGCTTACGCTCATCTTCGATCTCGATGAGCTTCTGACTGCCATTGGCAGGGTAGGAGATGTTCAGCTTCATCTCGGCGGTGGGTGTTGGCGATCGACTTTGGGTGACGGGGATTGAGGGAGGGAAGTCAAATCGTGACCAAGAATTGCCAGAGATAATGGAGTGTTTGGGTGTGCTTTAGTTTTCTCGCTAATCCTAATTTTTCACTGGGTCCAGCACAAAAAAGGTGGGATAGCTCTAGGGCAAGCGAGGTGCATTGACCACCGGTACTCTTATCTTATCAACAATCCTGCTGCGTAGTACATATGTACTTCTGCTGCTCAGCGTAGGACCCACCCACCACCGTCACGTCTCAGCGGCAGTGGCAGGTGTCTGCTACAGCAATAAATCTGAATTTCTATTAAACACAAATATGAGTGGGCGGTAATATATCTCATTGTACGTCTCAGTATTTTCCCAAGATCCGATCACCTTGCTTAGGTCACTATGGCGTCTTCTGTAACTCTTCACCTACGGACTGCCGATGCCGAAGCTCCTTCAGCCAATCCCCTACCTCAGCTTATACAAACACCGTCCGGGCTGGCTATTCTCGAACTGCAAGGTACCATCAACTTACCTCAGTTGGATGATAGTGGTGGCGAGTTAGGTGGTCGTGAACTGGAAATTGGTCGCATATCATTTCCAGACTATCACCCAGAAACCCAAGATGCCTCGAGTACTACATGGATGAAGCGAGTTCACTTATATGTGGGACAACACCAAAGACTCACGGGAGAAGTGAAGAAACTACCTAGAGCGATAGCTGTCATCCGCAAGAAACGTGCGCCCGGAATGGATGTAGACATGGCTGACTCATCTCATGAGACTCTTAAGGAAGATTTGGAGCTCGTTGAGATCGTCAAGTACAAGTTGATGTTCTCGCATCGTCCCGAACCTGTCGGAAGCGTCTGAAAGTGGCATATATCTTTTGGTAAGACAATGCAAGAAACACCTCAATACTTGGAATTTCTGCTGCCTTTGATTCCATCGAATATGGATACTCGAAAGTATGAGGAATTAAACACCGACTCCCCCTTTTGTTTGGGTAGAGGAAAGAGACACCTGGAGCCGGGAGCCCATGTGGCGAGCTCTGACCAGGTCTTGGTGTGTGACCGGAACTGCTATTTTCGGAACCCCTAGCTTTCAAGAATTTGGTGCCTCACCAACGGTGTTCCCCTTCTACGCATTGATATCCAACGGGCCAATTACCTAATCCAGGTCAACGCTTATTTTAGCTGGAAACAGGGTTCCAGAGCTGAGAGCGGTTATAATCAACCTGCAATTTCATCATTTTCTATTTTATTGTGACCCTATTCAACTGGATCATGATAATTAGATTGGATCTGGCTCGCTCTCAAGGTCGGCACTTGACGAGCTCTATTACCAGAATATTGTGCAGTGGGTGTTGCAGGTGTACAAGGTGCAGGGAAGAGGTTCACGGACCTTTACCGAAATCTGAGTGTTTCGAAATGCGATAATTTTCCGAATCGACAGCATGCCGTCAGTGGATGTAAGCCATTCGTGGGATGACCCGCGCGATTTGCTTCTAGATATTGGAGCTTGCGCCAATGATGGGACATATATGCTTGCATTGAGCCACACAGTTATAAGCAAAATCTGAGCTGAAATGCAGATGAATCCTGTTGGTAACGATCATGATATACCTTATCTCACAGCATTTGGAAGATAAACGACCAACCACTCAAGTTAAAATCCCGTTCGAAGCTGTCCAATAATAGCCTTTCTATAACCCCGCAGTTGGCCAACTCCGGGGGAGATGGAACACCCGCTCTCAGTTTGATATCCAGGGGGTCACTCACCCCTGCTTCAGCTCAAGTCGCAGATATCACGCTACTACATCAAGCACACCAAACATGTTCATGCCTATGAACCAGGTAAACCTGGTTCTCTCC
Organism: Xylaria sp. FL0933; assembly: GCA_022578765.1. Lineage (NCBI taxonomy): Eukaryota > Fungi > Ascomycota > Sordariomycetes > Xylariales > Xylariaceae > Xylaria > Xylaria sp. FL0933. The sequence goes on from MU389813.1 coordinate 75,827, forward strand.
TATTTCTAGGACTAAATATGCAGACCGCTACCCTATGACAGGTCAATACTACCCTCACTATCAATCGATACTGCGTGGCAAGCGCTGTTTCCCCATGTTTCTAAACGGTTTGAGGACCAAACCGTCCATATACGATAGGGAATCGAGAGATCAGACGGTGCTATTGCGTATGCAGTATACCGCTACGTTACTTTCGGCAGTAGAGCAGCTGATTATCTATGTAGGCAGTAACAGAACACCGAACTAGATATGGGTAGAACATAATTTGAGGTTGACACGGGCTGACTGCCGTAATTTGACGTTCTGCGTGCTGTCATGGGAGGGTGGGTTGCGGCTTCAACTCTGACTCGATACTTTTACTCATTTATCGCTGGCTCGGTGTTTGCACCTGCGTCAGCAAGGCTGCTGGACTGAACGCCGTTACTTCGAAAGGCCAATACCCCCTGGGAATCATACCACAGCATTCCCACCATTCCATGTTCTCCCTCAGGCCTCGATCGTAATAGGAACCTTCATGATAAATCGAGCATAGTCTAAGCATAGACACGGGCCTAATGATACAAACAAGGCCTTCATTGTTCCTGCTCCCAGTAGCCATTCTTGTGTTGGGTTCGAGTACTACTGTGGATGACTTTGACCTCCGAGATCTCAGCCTTGGCACGCATGCTACAACTCAACGCAGAAACATATACAATGAAAAGAAAAGGACTGGCGGAAAGCAATTCAATGAGAAAGGCGCAGTTTTGACGAACTGCTTAACCTCTTTGACCACAGTGGGACCTTCGCTTGAAGTTTCAACTCCGGCAAGACACAGTCGTTTCCGAGATGTAAGAGATTCTAACTCACCGGAACCTGCACGTGATTCAAATCCTCTTCGCGACGATGTTGTCTCACCTCGCGTGGTAGCTGCAGTATCATCAAGCATGTCAATTATGATATCAAGCGCTAGAGAAAGTGCCCGGCATGCCATCAATGCGGCTAAGGCAAATGCCTCATCTGTCGCGGAAAGCTTTTCGTCTACTGTGGGAAGTAATTCATTCTCTGTCGTGCACGCTTCGTCGACTGCGAGAAATACCTCTTCTACGATAGAGAGCATTTCGTATGCTGCCGAGAGTACTTCGCTTGTTGGTGTAAGTCCATTGCAATCCCCAGGGCAGCAATATTCAGTCTGACAAGCCAAAGGGTGGTTCGAATCGAGTAACCCAGGGTGTGAATTTTGATGCAGGCCAGTTCGCAGGCATCGTGGTAGGAGTCTTCCTTGTGTCGTCTTTGTCGTCTATCTTGGCTATGTTATACATCATCCGGTACAGGAGACGGCGAGCAAATGCAATGAAAAGTACACTCGACTCTCCAGTTGAGGCTAAAAGACAGATACATTGGCCAGTGGTTGACTACCTCCGCGGTCACACACTTCGTGCAAAGTATCCCACTACGGCAATATCACGTCAACCCAGCGAATTTTTTGCTGGAATGCCGCATCCAAATGTTCAAATCCCCCCTATCAGTCAAAGTCCCTTCATTTCGCCCATTAGTCCCGGCTCAACAAGTCAACAAATCCATTCAATATCTCCATTATCAGATATACAACATGGTGACCCTGGCCGAGATCGCTCTCCCAGCTTAGAGCTCGGGATATTTAGAGACAATGCACAAGAAGGTTCTGAATATGAAAAGAGAGATGTGCCACCAATCAGATTCACACTTGCAAGGAACGCAACTCGGTCCGGGGCTCAGCAGATGCAAGTTGTACGTGTGGGCGGTCAAGAAATGGCTTCACGCCACATGCTTTCGAATAGGCAGACAACAAAGCAACACCTATCACACGACAGAGCATCCGATGGCGCTACACCGCGCAGAGCCCCTAGTATGCAACATTCTATCCATGGGAGAGGGAGAAGTGCAGTGAACTTAGCACCGATAGCCAACATAAACACTATGTCTCCCCCAGTCATTCCGCTACGCTTCAGTAGTCTGAATGCCTACAGGAGCCCTCAACCCCAAAGCGCAGTCAGTTTCCATGGTGACGATGGAACTTTTCTTCTCACTACGGATGAAGAATCGATAGAGCACGTTCCTGGTCCCTCAAATAGCCGACCTGAACCCCGATCTTCACATTCCAGCATTATCTCTCGGGACCTCACTCAGTTCAACCCTAGTGGCCCAGACCAACAACCGATATCTAGGTTCTCGATATCTTCTGCGCCGGTCTCACCAGATTATTCGGCCTCATCGACGTCACCTGTACAGCCGGAGATATCTCCGCTGCGCCCAGCACCGCCGAGTCCCTCGCGGCTCCAGGCGCCGGTGCCCAGGCGGCCCAATACTGCCGCGAATGTTGGGGTTCATGGAACGTTCTATACCTAGATTCTTTGGATGATACAAGACAGTGGTTAATGCATGTGGCATTATGTCGGGTTTCCTTGTTGTTCACTTGGGGATCGAAGACGGTTCATAAATACAGGAAATGCCTCTTGTGCCTGCTCCTTTGGAGGTCTCACCGTTCCACCCTCTGAATTATGATTTCACCCTTCTGGATTCACCTGTATGGTACGGAGCTGAAGGATCTGTGCTTTTATCATCCAAGAGAGGGAAAGGAAAACGAACACTGCTGCAGCTCAGTCTAGACTCGCTACTAACAGGGAGAAATAGACTGTAAACCGACAATCAGTGCCAACTCTGCTAAACTAAACAGTCGATTGGAAACTGGGATCCTTGTCACTCTAGGAGGTCATGTCCCCTTTGGCGTATAATTGGGTCATAGGTTTCTTTTTTCTGGTGATTCCACTGGCTTCTTTTACACCTTGTAAGATAAAATCCATGCAAGTTGGTTAGGAAGCTCCGCGGAGGGTCGCCGGCTCCAATGGAAATGCTCTCCCATCAAGCTTAAAGTGAGATGGCCTCGCATCGTCTCTCAATGTCCCGTCGCAGATTCTCGTCCAGAGGATCTAGCTCGAAGTAGTATCCCAGCAGCTTGAGATCGTCCTGCACCGGAAATTCATCGGGCACTTTCGTCCTCAAAAGCGATTCAGCAGCTCGGGATCCGCATGCTTCAACACCGCCATGAAAATCTTCGACTTGCAACGTCTCGTCGACGAAGAGACTCAGGTAGAAGATGGTTGTTGTACTAGGGCCGCTGGAGGGTATCTTCGGCCTTCATCAACGACTCCCATCTCGCGACGAGGATACTGTGCTTCTGTCTTCAAACCACGCTGACAGGCGGAAAGAGAAGCTTGATGGCCCGAGAAATGTCGGGTTTGGAATGGTGAACTTGGAAAAGATCAGACAGCTATTGAGAGCTTCGTAGGACACCTGGAGCCGGCAATACGCCAGAGGCTCGGAAAGACATTGCTGCTATTCGCCATGTCCTAGGCGACTCAGGAATCGCATCTGAACCACGCGCTTCTGAAGACGTACTGCCGGCCTCGCTTACGGCAGCTGCCGTTTCTTATTCCTCAGGTAAGTAAATTCCATGCTTCTAGTCTTCCCTACAAAGTTCTCCTGGAGGTCACTAACCTTCGATAGGCTTCTCGGACTCTATACCCCAGTATGATATTCCCGATTTCACCTTGGGGCGGGCAAATTAAGGGACCATTCCATGTCCGCTGTTCTTCACGAAGACTATGAACGACAATGCCGAGTGATGCGCCGGGGCCGGGGCCGGGGCCCGGACCGCTAATAGTTCCCAGGAGATAGATATGTCATTGTACTTGCCTGTCCTGGGCCAGAGGAAAGGAGGCATTTCCTTACGGACTCATGGGGGTTGGTTGATAACTATCATGGAAAGTGGTCCAGCTTTGAGACGATCAAGATTCCCATTGAACAAACGGTAATACATCCTTTATGTACAAAATTAAAGTTTCTAGAGTCAACTTAGAACCATGATCGCCTTACTGCCTGCTTAAGTCCCTCAAATTCACGCCGTGTTAACCTTCGACCATGATGAACACTTTCCCCCCTTTCTTTTCCTTTCTTACACGGCCAACTCCCCGATTGCACCGCCGAAACGCCAGTCATGCTTTGTAGAAAGCCGTAACTATGATAAAATTGATACCTGATGGGTTACACTAATCACGTACATCTCTATGTGTACAAAAGTGTTGTGTATCCATATAGTGGAGATAGCGTGTAGCTATCCCCTTAAGAGCGTGAACGCATTCTTCATTTGACACTTGAATGGTCCCGCTGCAGGATGCTTCTCAAGAAAAGATAAGAGATAAGGTTGAGCCCCTCTCCTTCATACGGGCAGCTTGAACTTCTTGCCCTTCATGACCTTGGTGTAGTAGATCCAGAAGAAGTCCGAGTACAGAACGGTCTGAATGACGCCGGCGACGATGGCGATCCAGTCCATCTTATGGTTCGGTTCGGTGAAGTAGCGGTAGATCCAATTGGGGATGTAGAGCCCACGGTAGATTCCTAGAGCGAAAAGATAATGTGTCGTGATGGTCTCGGCCTCGCCCGTGCGCTGTAGCATGAATAGCTGCGGTAGGATTGCGACTGACTCTAGCCAAATGGAGAATGCCCATAGGATCTCGGATAATGTGTACCGGTAGGGAATTAGAATGGCTAGCACTGCAGCACCACCTAGCAGATACTGCACGCGGAACGTGTCTAGGTTCGGGTCGTGGGTTGGCTTGTACTTGGTCGTCATGAGGTAGACGATGTAACCTTGTGAACTGATGAATAGAATCTTAAAGATAATGTTGTAGTAACTTTCGGTGCTGAAAAGGTCTGTTTTGTGTCATGGCGGGTCAGTCTACTAATGTTCGTCTGGAGCTGTAACAATAGTGTGAAGGTAACACATCGGAGAGTGACGCACCAAGATATCGAGTGATGTAGACAATGAGGTACAACGCTTGCGATTTGAACGATATGCCGGCGCAGCCCTGGTGTTGTCATTAGCTACTGCACTGTGACTGTGCCATGTTCTCTCGAGGGACCGACATTAAGCTCTGTCATTTTATGGAGCAGGATGAAAATGGACGTCAAATGAGAGAAGTCCGCTAGAAAAAGAAACAACCAATTAGTTATTGAATAGGGAATAGAGTATAGAGCAGAGTAAAATGCATACCTAGGACTCGAAACAAGTTGAGCGACATGATGTGCGGTTAGGAGGGGAGCCTAGCTCCTGGAAGCGGCTGTTTTGGTTCACGATGCACTGACGCAATGCAGTTTGGAAGGACGACTTGTCGTGCGAGAAGGAGAGCCTCGAAGGAGACGGGATGGTGAGAATGGACGCCGTTGTCGCAATATCGTCACTTGTGCTGTGTATGCTATTCGGCGTGCGTGTGTGCGGCCTAGATGTTGGAAAAGGCAAAACAAGAAAAACAAGGCCAGGAAAACACCGTAGAGAAATGCTTCGCCAGTTGAAAGGACACAATACACCTAGACACGCGATGGACCTATGATTGGATCCCTAACCAGGTAGCTCCAGCTTTTGGTTTCATTTGGGTCTGATTTTGGGGGTCGAGTGAAGGACGGAAGTGGATCGTCGCACCACTAGTTGCATATTTGGTCTATCTCGATTTGGGCTAACGCTTACCTAAGGTACTTAAGTACTTACTCGTGTAGATGATGTCACGCGGGCTATGTAGGTAGACTTGGCCTTTTGGAGGGCTAAGATCGGTCTCTCGGCGATAATTGATAACGAACAATTAGCAGCTCGTCGTGAAGCGACGGCATATTCCTTTCTTGCGTATTACAAAGCTGCCTGCAGAGGCGCATGTGTATGTAAAGCACCAATAGATTGTAGAACCTTCGACCACAACTGAGAGCTCTTCTCAAAAGACAACAAATTATTTTCTAGTCGAAAAGGTAGGAGGGATTATAAGCTTCGACCTGATATACATTTAATCACTTTTGTTGTCTGCGCTACTCCAAGTTGCACTGCGCTTCATCAACGCCATTGAACTCAACAAGTTCAAAAGAGCAACTTCGCCTCCTGGGGAACTAATCACAACCGGCCCTCTCGGCACAACATACAGATAGAAGGCCTCGTAGAGGAAATACTTACACAAATGATTTCCATAACCCTGACCCATCATGGCGCCACATATAAATTTGACATGCCCCCAGACACAACGATGACGGACCTCGCCAACGAGATCCAGGAATCCCTACACATCCCCATCGAGAACCAAAAACTAATGGTGTCCAAACTGGGCATGCTAAAGCCCCCCTTCGACGACCGGTCCGCAGCAGACCTAGAAAACAAAAAGATCACACTCCTCGGCACCTCAAGCGCCGAGATCGCATCACTACACGCCGCCTCCTCGAAAGCCGCGGCGCGCGAAGCCCATCTCGCTTCCGCGCGCCGGAATACACCCAAGGCCTTCTCCCGCCGCGATCCCCTGCGCGCACAGGAAGAAAGCCAGTACACCTTCCTCACGCTCCGCCCGCTGCCGAACCTGCCGCGCCCGGAACGCTCGCTGGCGTTCCTCGAGCGCCTGCGCGACGACCCGGGGATCCGCGCCGCCATGCGCGCGCACAAGTTCAGCGTGGGCTTACTGACGGAGATGGATCCGCTTTCGTATACGGAGTCTAGCCACGAGGGGACCACGCGGATATTGGGGTTGAATCGGAATAAAGGCGAGGTCATCGAGCTCAGGCTGCGCACGGATGCGTATGATGGGTATAGGGATTACAAGACGATTCGGAATACGCTTTGCCATGAGCTTGCGCATAATGTGCATGGACCGCATGATCGGCAGTTTTGGGATTTGTGTCATCGGATTGAGCGCGAGGTTGCGAGGGCTGATTGGAAGAGTGGGGGGCATAGTGTGGCCGGCGGCGAGGTGTATGAGCCTAGTGAGGAGATTGCGTATGATCATGGGGGATGGACGGGTGGGGAGTTCGTGCTTGGTGGTGGTGGTGGTGGATCGTCGAGTCGGAATGAGGGTGCCACGCTTAGTAGGCGCGAGATCATGGCTAAGGCGGCTGAGGAGCGGCTTAAGAAGCAGAAGGCTGATCCCGATGGGGACTCATCTACCCCGGAAGGGTCTTGATTGTTTGGGTTCCACATTTGGATTTTTTAATTGGCGGTCTTTCATACTTGCATATTAGCATTTACAGCCTATACCCCCTTGTTTGCTGTCATCTGTGAAGCGTAGGTTTATATATGAAGTCAGGTTGCGGTGGGATGCACTTGGGAGTTATCTGGGCACCAATTCTCGCTTAAACACGCAGAATCAACTATTGAAAGTGATTTGAGTTAAGATCTTGCTATGGTACACTGGCTTATACTATAATGGCAATAGCTTTTCCCAAGGGTATCTCGAATAACACCATGCAATGCGCCGAAAGTCTATAGCCCTTCTACAAATGGACTATAGAATAGAAATGCAGTGATCACCAAATCTTCGTTAGTCGTAATGGGACATAACCCATCCTCCAATAGCGAGAGCATAGCCGCTGTGTCTCATTTTGCTGCTCACCGTCTCGTAGGCGTGCCATTAAACTGCTCTTTATTCCTCGCCTTTTTCTGCTTCAGGGCTGAGTATTCCATCTTCCACGCACCAATGCTCTCGCTGAGCTCTTGGTCAGCGCCCTGAGGCACGTAGCTCATGCACTGCACTTCGATGGCTTTGAGCTGAATTTGCAGGTTCAGCAGCTCCGTGTCGCCTTCTTTCCGCTCTCTTTCGCTGGACCCCCGACGTAGTCAGTTATAAGATTCATCTTATGGATCGACCCAAGCCGAGCTTGGAAAATAAGAGAGGGCCGTGACTCACAGAATCTCGAGCTGTTCCTCCAGATAGATGATGCGCTGTGCTGCCCGCTCTAATCTTGTGATGAGGAGGGCATGGATGTGCTATTACGTGTTAGTGAGTTTGGCGGCACAACTTGAGAGGAAAGAAGGGAGGATAAGTGTGGGCGAGCTTGCCTCGGTCTCTTCTTGTCGATCGCGGAGATTTGAGATAACTACTTCTAGATTCTTGTGCAAATCCTGTACCTCTGCTACTATTTGCTCAGCTTCTGCCACGGTTAGATTCGAGGTCTTCTTGGCTTGAGAATCCGCTTCAGCCTTGGCCGATGGAGACGGGCGTGCAGGCGAGGCAAGACTCGAGACGTCAGACGGGAGCAGGTTAGTTGAATCGGGTGACTCCCAAGACAAGCGGTTTCTGTCTTTGCCATCATGCCGAGCCTTGGCCCGATAAGCACGGGAATCTAAGACGTTCTCCAACTCATCGACCTTGGCGTGCAGAGTGTGGAGATTCTCGTCTTCGGCGCCATGACGGTCTTGATTCAGTCTAGCGACGAGATCGTTCAGGCGTTGTATAAGGACATCTTTGCTGTCCTGGGCGACATTCTCGTGGTCCGGATCCGATTGTGGATATAACGGCGAGGACGGAGCCAGAGGAGAGGGAGGGGAGAAGTGACGGCGCAACGGTGAAAGTGGGGACATTCCCAAGGAGTACGGACTCAGGGACGGAGAAGCCGGCGGAGACAAGTGAGTTGTGTGTATGGATGCATCGCTACCGTCTCGCCGATGCAGACTGTATGGTACCGGCTGAGCCCGCCGTTGCGGTGGCGGCGTGCGCGGCGCCCTGCCCACATGCTCATCGTCAGAGTCCTCTGGGATGTCGGCCATGACATACGATGGCCCAGAATCACATGAGTGCGAGATGTGAGGCCGAAGGACTTGTGGATCCTACAGAAAAATTGAAGAAGTTTAACTGGATGGCTTGCGTGCACAGTGAATACCTAGCTAGCTCGGCCGGGAGCTTGGGCGGAATATGGGGGTCTCCTTTTTATTTTCTTTTTCAGCTTTCGTTCAGTAGGTACCTTAGGTTATGTCGATATTCACAGATCCTACATTTGGAATATAGCTTCCTAGCATTATGAAGGTGAAGACCCCACGATATAATAAAGTAAGGCCGGTTGCAAAGATTGCTGTCTTGCACACGGTCTAACATGGGAGGCGTGCCTACTTACCTGCCCGGCCTCCCAGATGCTTACTTAAGTAAGTTGCACGGACATTATTACTTGAAGCCAGTTGCCAAGGACGGGTTAACAAACTCGGTAGTGCCAATGCCAGTTTGGTGTTCCTCGGCTGCCTAGGAACAGCCTAAGCTACCTAGGTAAATGGTCTGGGACTGGTCTGGGCTACACCACTACCAATGCATGCTGAAACCTTCAACATCTGAGGGCTTGCCAGTTGTCACTACCCAGCATGCAACAATATACCGCATTCTATGAGCTATTATTGTTTCAATATCTGCCCGTTCAGCTGGCAGCAAAATACCGCAATCAGCCATGCCCCATGTTTCGGTATCCCTTTAACTGCGGATTCAGCACCAGTACAAAAATAACTGGGTCTTCAGACTTATATTTCCAGGTGACATCATCGGTACAGACCATAGTCAAGCTACGCCCCACGAAACAGCTAATTAATTCTTTAAAAAAAAGCTGTTTATTTAAAAATAAATATATATTATTAAAGCTTAGTTCGTATTTTACTTTTGAGTGTTTTTTTGTACGGAAATCCGCCGAACGTGTTATTTTGGGCTAACTGGCTGCGACTGCAATAGTCGGCAAACCGCGATAATTAGGTGCGGATATAAGGACCACCATGTACTGCCATGTAGCTACAGTCAATTTCGGTACATGTTTACCTACCTAATTTAGGTGGAAGGGCGTGTACCTTAATTTTCTATTATTCAATTGGCTGATAATCCTGGCTCTCCTTTCTTGGCAAGTACTGGTGCCGAATCCGCAGTTAAAGGGATACAGCAACAGCAACTGAGGAGACTGCATTAAGTCAACGTCAGATGATCGACGGTCAGGGTAAACAATATATGTATATGCTACTAAAGGTTAGTGCGCTAGCAATATTTACAATGATATGCGCTGTAATACACACTAAAAGACCAGATTTACAGCGTCACGAGACCTCCAAAAAACATAATAAACCGCGGCTAGGTAGGTATCCTGCGGGGGAAGTCTCCAAGCTCACAGCAGCGGGAGAGAGCTCCAAATCCTTCCGGTGGTCCAGTAGCGTCGTCACCAATCCCACTTGGTCCTCGGCTATGATGGCACGCATTCGGCATGGTTCGACCAGCCATGTGCCACAAGCTACCCGGCGGAAACATTTGAAGCTCAAATTCTACACCGCGGCAGGGGCTACGTACCAAAGCTAACGGCCTTTAGCACGAGCCAATCCCGGCCGTGCAGAATTAACTTTCCACTCTACACTAGACTTATCGTGGGGGAGAGTTCTTAGTACCTACATTGTATACAGGCCTCTGTCACACGATTTCGAGTCATACTCAAGTCGGCTTGAACCCTTCCATTCGACACCTTCTTTTCCAATGCTCACGTGAATTAACTGTCCATTCACATTCTCTCTCGCCTTTCTTCACTTTTCTGTTCTGCAGCCTTGCTTGCCTGTGCGCTGTGTTGCTCGCCCTGTATACGTATCATCATAGCTACATAGTTCGGTAGCTAGCTACACCGTTCCAGATACCTCGGGCGTCATCGTCACGACCGCGGGGTTCCGCTTCCGTGGTTGGCCAACACCATTCACAGTCACTATTATCACCACCACCACCAACACCGGCGCCGCTGTCATCTGCGTGCTCTATTCCAAACTCGATGGCCTACAGATCTGACTAAGTTGCGGAAGTTGTTAAAACCCGCCAAGATTAGGGACCCGGGAGGGACCAATTCTTCAATTCGCTTTTCATTGCTGGCTGGACTGCTCTACCCACCATGTCGTGGAGGGCCTCCGAAAGGCTGATGGACACCATCCGCCATTATGCTAACTTCCCGGCCACCGGCGTTAGCTTAAGGCAGATGGTGCAGTTCGGCGAAAGGCCATCAGTCGGTATGATTGATTGACCCCTCAGCTCCAGTGCTTCTGTCCCCTTGTCACAACGTAACCTGCGAGGTGCGGTCTAACCGAGCGTCTCTTTACTGTTGATAGGGACCTTGTTCCGCGCCTCCCAATTCCTCGCCGAGGAGCTGCCCATTCGCCTGGCACATCGAGTAGAAGAGCTCACGAGCTTGCCCGACGGCCTTAACGAGATGCCGTCCGTCATGAAGGTCCAGGACTGGTATGCCCAGTCGTTCGAGGTCCGTAGACGAGCCTGCTCCAAGACGCTGTCCATGACTGACGCTAACCCGCGCTCCCATCACAGGAGATCACCGGATTACCACGCCCTAGACTCGAACGAGATGTACGGGAGCGGCTTCTAAATCCTGGGAAGTTCAATAACGGCAGAGGATCCATGCTTTCGGAGGCCATACCGAACCCCAGCATCCGCGAAGGGCAGTACGCCTCCTCCCCCATAGGACATAATGGGATAAATGGTGGGAAGAAGCATCAAGGGGCCAGGAGATACTTCGCCATGGTCGATGATACGGGCGACTGGCCGCCCGAGCTACAAGCCTACAATTCTAAATTCGCTCAGTGCTTGCATAGAATCAAGCGGAGGCACGACGGCGTAGTCACAACCATGGCGCAGGGCATCTTGGAGTATAAGCGCAAGCGGCAACGGATGCAGATTGACAATAATATTCAGTCATTCCTCGATCGCTTTTACATGTCGCGCATCGGAATACGTATGCTCATAGGGCAGCATATTGCTTTGACAGACCAGAGCCACCACCGAGACCCTAGCTATGTTGGCATTATCTGCACCAAGACCAACGTCCGGGATCTCGCCCAGGAGGCCATTGAGAATGCTCGCTTCGTCTGTGAGGACCACTATGGGCTATTCGAAGCCCCCAAGATTCAGTTAGTCTGTAACCCAGACCTAAACTTTATGTATGTCCCTGGGCATTTATCACACATGCTCTTCGAAACCTTGAAGAATTCGTTGAGAGCAGTGGTCGAGACGCACGGACAAGATAAACAAGAATTTCCTGTCACAAAAGTGATTGTCGCCGAAGGACGGGAAGACATCACGATAAAAATCTCTGACGAGGGTGGTGGTATTCCACGAAGTGCTATACCGTTAGTGTGGACATATATGTACACCACTGTAGATCGGACACCGAACCTCGACCCAGACTTCGATAAGAGCGATTTCAAAGCCCCCATGGCGGGTTTTGGGTATGGTTTACCGATATCAAGACTTTATGCTAGGTATTTTGGTGGCGATCTGAAACTTATCAGCATGGAAGGGTAAGTCGACTGCTTTAACATGCAATTTATGAGCTAAGATAACTGACGCTTTTGGCCCTCACTTAGATATGGAACAGATGTTTACCTCCACTTGAATCGCCTATCAAGTTCATCAGAACCTTTGCAATAGCAACTAACAGCCATGAGAGATGGATCACCTCGAGGATTGGCGATGCCCTTGAAGATGATGCAAAAGCGGCTCAAACCTTTCGAGGTATCAGAACGCAAACAAGTGGGCGATGCGGAATCCATGATTACGCAGGAGAATGGCCGGTTTACACGCGGCGATACCGACGATGAGCTCTGATCATAAATTTACACGATCACAAGAGACGACACACATACATACACCAACTACATAGATCCTCACGGTATATATCTAAATCAAGAAGGCCTTCACGCCCAGTAGTAAAGGGGCAAAAGAGAAGGTTCTAACAGCATAAGATGGCACAGGCGGGGATCATGCATTGTATCCCACTAGGGACGAAAAACGCGATTTAGTATAAGCGTCTTTTGAGAAAGACTGTCACGGTTAGCAGCCCACCCGCCTACTTCTAACCTTCTTCTTGGCTTCACCCATTCTGGAAGCCACAGCACAGCATTTTCCCCTGGCGTAGGGATCTTGATGGGGATTTCCATTGGGTGGCGGAGACGAAAAGGGACGCGAACGAGGAATAAGTCGGACCTTTGATCATTGTTCATTAAACATGCATCATCTAGTTACTAGTAGTGTAAATGAATGATTGTATGGATACTAAATTATGTGTGTGAGTTTTGACATTATATAGCTTTAGTTATAGACTTACCTAGTGCTGTGCTATCCATGGGTTTTAGGTAGGTATAGTATAACGTTGATATAAGATGAGATATGTTGTTGTTGTGTGATGCAATGTGATGTGATGTGATCGTGCGAGCTTCACTTTGTCTGTCTCTGCTCAGGTCCAGTGTAACTAAAATACATGCATAGAATAGCATAAGGGTATGCGAGTAGTAGCAAGGAGACTGAATGAACGGGATGCGGTGCGTGTCCTCTCGACGCTATGTAGGTAGGTAGGTAGGTATATATGCACGTCCCAGACTCACTAACTCTTACCAAAAATACCAAGAATATTCCTTCCTTTCTTTTAAGCTGCGGATAAAATAGCAGAGGTATCAAATTGAAAGTAGAAATGCGATAGTTATGCTTTATACATGAGGTCCAAAAACCCCGTCGCCAGATCAACGACGACGGCCTTATTAGGCAGGGATCCGGCGACGCCGTACAGCGCCGCCGTATCACCCGTAGCTTTCCCCTTGGGCCCTTTGCCCTCGACGGCGCGGACGCGCTCCTTCTCGCGCTCGGCCTCGATGACGGCCTCGAGGTCGGCCACGAGGCGCTCCCAGACTTTCGTGATGGGCATCGTGACGGCGATGTGCATCGCCGGCGGGTTCTGCAGGGCGTTGAGGTGCCATCCTTTTGCCGACATGCCGTCGGCGATGTCGTAGATGTCGAGGTTGCGCGCCGTGAAGGCGACGACGGAGACGAGGGGGCGGCCGATGAGGTCGAGTTCTGCGGCTAAGCTGGGGGATTGCGTGATGTGCTCTGCTATCTTCTTTGCGCAGCCGACGATCTTGACGCAGGCGTCTACGTAGCCGGCCTCGCCTACCTTCATCATGCTGGTCCAGCACCCTGCTATCAGGGCGCCGGGTCGCGAGCCTGCAATGCCTACAGAGGCATATACGCCGCCGGACCAGTCGGGCGATACGAAGTATTGGTACGTGCGTAACTCCTGTGTACGGTATAGTACGGTCGAGTTGCCTTTGGGCGCGAACCCGTATTTGTGCGTGTCACACGAGATAGAGGTTACGCCCTTCAGACGGAAGTCGAACGGTTCGGTCTCGAAGCCAGCCTTCTCGAGGAAAGGCACGAGGAAAGATCCCAGACAACAGTCTACGTGTAAGGGTAATCGGCGCTTGAGTGCTAGCTTCGACAAGGCGGAAATGTCATCCATGATGCCATGGGGGAAGTTAGGCGCTGAGCCCACGAGCATGACTGTGTTGGAGTTGACGAGCCTTGATACTCGGTGAATATCTACTTGATATGTAGGTGCGGGGCATGGCACCAAGTGAATCTTGATTTTGAAGTAATCGCCAGCCTTGCGGAATGCTGTGTGTGCCGTTTCGGGTAGAATCCTATACTGGGTATCAGTATGACTACTACATGACCAAGAGGATGTGAATGAAAGTGACCTACATCTCCGGTTCCGTGACGCCTCGTTCATGGTAGGCTTTTTGCCGCGCACTATAGACCGCCATGAGGATACTCTCGGTACCACCACTTGTCGACACGCCAGCGGCAGTAGATGGCGCATGGAACATGGAAAGAACCATGGCGACAACCTCGGCCTCCATCTTGCGGACGCCGGGGAAGACATCAGGGTGGATGGGGTTCGCGACGGTGAATTTTCCGTAGGCCTCGGTCTGTAGCTTCAGCAGATCCTCCTCGCCATGGTACACGGCGCCAGACACGAAGCCGTCCTCCCACCTCGTATGGTCCATGTTGGCAAGCGTCTCGAGCTCCTTGCGCAATGCCTCGTCTGTCCATCCTTCTTTCGGCAGTGCTAAGTACCTCGACCCAGTGGCAGGGATCATCTTCGCTTGAACCTTTGCCAGCGACTCGTTGATCTGCTTGCGCACCTGGCTCCGGATGCCTGGAGCCCGGAGGAAATAGCCATATAGTATGCGACGGAGATCGGTGTATAGCTCGACGATAGTGCCAATGAGGCCCCGACCCTTAAGCTTCCAAAAAGTGCGGCGAACTATGCGGAGGACGAAGAAGAAGAAGACGATGTTGCGGAATCTGCGATGTGATGCCGAGGGTTGATATTAGCAACCGTTCTGTTCTGTTCCCTGCGGCTACTTCTTTTCTCATGGTCGCGGTAATGGAAATAGATCATGCTCACAGGTCGAGGTTAATGAACTGTAGCGACTGCAGCGTGTTCGTCGGTCGTGCGCGCTTGACCCTCTCCAAGCTTTCGCGCAAGCTGACGGGCATCCGCGATGAGCCGGGCATGTTGAGATAGGGCTCCCGGATTGCCGGAATCTGTGGTAGCTATTAAGCTATACCCCGTTGACTTTCACACGTCCGTCTGTCTGCCTGCCAATTGTGACTCGTAACAACAAGATAATAGATTAAGTCATCTGGACAGACGGCTTCGATACACTCGTCGCTTCTGTATCGTGGGGTATTTGATTCATTTATAGAGAAAGGAGCAAGAGATTTTGACGGGCGACTTAGGCCGAGGCCAAAGGACAATGGAAGCTTCCCTGTTAAAACCCGCGGTTCACGGCCCCCGCAAATGGAAGCTCGCCGCTGTAGGTAGGTGCACTAGTACGGCTCTAGCACTACTGCCTTAGGACTAGCTGCAGCATCATCGCAGTATCAGCGTCACATGTGAAGTCGCTTAGCGTGGGCCATTGCAGGGATCTATCGGCAGCGGCGCCGCATCCTTGCGGACAAGAAGAGACAGCGCTACCTGACTAGCGCCAAGCACGCGAATGCGAGCGCTTATCTGATCGAAGATGCTGAGGATGACAAACGGCTTGATTCCTACTGGTCAGACCCTTAGCCATTCAGGGAGGCGAATGCGAAATGTCAATATCTTTGTTGTTCACTGAGATATACGTAGCCATGAAATTTAAATATAATATCTTCATGAGTACTGTCCAGATAGATATCACGATAGTCAGTGGTTAATTGGTTGCATCATGACAAGACATTTTACCTCACGTCGCATATGTAGGCAGTGGCATTCACTTATTCAAGCCACGTAACCCAGGCTCGACTTGGCATCCGACAGGCCATCAGGGTATCTTTTCTCACACCATACTTTCTTAGGGGTGTGTTCTCTGAATTGAGTTACGAACTACAGATAACGGCTCGTTGCTTCTATATCTAGATCACTACAGACTAGATTGACCGATTTCACCTCCTAAATCCCCCGACCTAGGAAGCACACATGACCCGCCCATAAATAAGGACGTAATAGTAACAGGTACGCAAAACACCGTGTAAATGCCAGAGTTCCCGTCTATCTGACCCAGCCGTCATACCGGAGGATGCGACACGCAGTATATCCATAAAACGCCAACCTCATTGACAAACCGAACCCTTCGCTCTTTATCTGTCGCTTCGGGACAGCAAATACATTATTGAATATCAAGGGACCGTGCTTAGTCTCTCATATTACATATGGGCGCGCTAATGACCGGCACCGAAGGATGCCCGCCAATGCTGTGAGTACCGCTCAGCTTCGTTGGCACAACTCGTGGCTCCTGTGCCAGAGCATTGAGCAAACACTACGGCGATGTCGCCATCTCTATACTGAGCCCCGTGTTCCGCTGTAGAATAGGCATTGATAGTCCGTTGCGGGACGATCGCCAGCTTTGAAAGAATGGTAGGATGCCATTGGACGATATGCTCCTTCGAATGGTCAGTATAGGCAGGCAGTGTATGTGAACGGAACATACCAGTGCATGCGTCTCAGCCTTCTGGAAATTGTAACTTCGATACATCGGGTCGAACCATGTATCGAGGAAGAATTTGGCCCATTCGCCGTTTCTGAGGACCACGCTGGTTGTCGCGAGGCCCTCTTTATCCTGCGTGATGACCAAATCGATATCGCGAGCTTTGAGGTGGGGAAAGGTCTTGATAATGCTCTCTGGCGGCACAATGGGATGATCCTTCAACATCATTTCGTCAAGCCTCTGAGAACCCATCACGTGTTCTTCTACTCTCGACTTGGGGCTCATAATAAGCGCATGCTGATCGAGATACCAAACATATTTGCAGTCGGGGAATTTGGTGATGGCATGCCTCATGGCCACAACTTTAGACCAAGAATCGGGCGCGCCCGATAAGTCGTAGTCGCTAGCTTTCGCAATAAAAGTACCATACCCTACAACATGTTAGAGAGAGATGGGCTTGGGGGTTGCAGGTGGTCTTCTTACCATGCTTCTCGGCGTACTGTAACCTATTGTCCCTGATCTGTTGCGAGTATGCGGTATTATCGTATTTGTCGTCGAAAACGGTGACCACGACCACTGGCGGCTTGCCCGTTATTGGACGTGGGCCTCTATGTTTTGGGCCAGAAAACAACCATATTAAGCCGAAGATGGCTATCCCAGCCAACAGTATGGTCTTAACATGACTCCTCCGTAGCACCGGTATGCGCGGTCTTCGATAGGGCGCCGGATGTGAGTCTTTTCGTGGTGGGTAGGCGAGGTGCATCGTACTCTTGGCTCGCCACCCCGTCGCAGGTAAAGAATAAACTCGGACGAAACGGGGCGATCGATCGCGGTATGGTTGGCTTCGATATTCAGATCCTTCTATACGGTAGATAGAACGCTTTCTCAGCACTAAGCTGCTTCCATGCAAGGGTCGAAGGAGTACTAGGGCTCGTTGTATGGCGGTTTTACTTGTCGAATAACATACGTCGCGCGAACGGGAAATATTTAGTCGAGGAGCGCAGGCGATGTGTCAACTCCGGAGCCGTCGAAGGGGAACTGCGACAATGTGAAATGTGTAGATGGATGCGATCGTATAAGTGAAGTGTCAATGATATGCGCGCTGAAGAGCTACAAGGTCGTTGAAGAGGACGTTTAATCGATGTAATTAGTACATTTGTTGGTATAAAGACGACGACGGTAGTGCGAAAAGATGTTTGTATTTCGACATGGCGGGAGCGACTGACTTGTTCATCGACACCAAGTAGTACCGATAAATTAGGGAGTCTAGAATTCAGGGAATTGAACCGACTTGGCTTTATTAGGCATTGATAGACGCACCAGGAAGCTCCTTGTCGATCATTGCCGACCCCACCTGCACCAAATAGTCAACCGAGACGAGACTAGCGCTGTTTCTGATGCCTTTTCGGGATTCACACTTACTGTAGTATTACCCAATACTCGGTATATTTTCAGAACAGGATTGAGAGAGCTCTACCTGTAACAACACCTGTAGCTCTGCAGTCTAGGCAACAGTTTCCTCTCAACACGCAGAATAGTTAGTATATATCCCCCTAAGTATAGGTAGGTCAGTCCTTACGTTCCTCACTGGCTAATACCTAGCAGTTGGAAACAAGAACTTCTACAGATATTGCAACTCATCATATCGAAAGTGAAAGGGATCGATTCTATCCTGATTCTTAGCTACTTCTGCTCGTAACGCGGGAAGCGTGCTCGTAGGATATAAGAACCTTGAATCTCTCGCTAAAATCCTTGTCGTAAGAAAAGAGGGGCGCGGGGGGCACAGGGAGGCACGGTTGTGGGCGACAGCACAGATAATATATACCCCTATCAGAGAGTATTGGTTATTTACCGCCATCTGCTGTCCGACAATCATCAGATATAGTATATGCTTCTCTCCCTTCACTTATAGCAATTGTTTTCAACTCGGAAGAACATAAAGACACGAACACCGCTTTTCGTATACCAAGCACTTGTGGCACTTCTCGATAAATATCTCTTATTCTAGTCGGCTGAACACAGGTTGTAGATAAAGTGCACTACCCCTAATGACATCACAATGAGGCTATAGATTACATTCTCGAAATATATCAAGCTCTCCAGAGCAAACCTCCACTCGGGTAGATGCCTAGATCGGCGAGGGCTAGCTGGATCCGTTCGAACAGCCCCGAAAGACTGACGTGGATGCTGGTAGTATGCTTGACGTCCCAGATTCACTGTGTTGAAGTATGGACAAGACGCTCGTACTCGGCAGTTGAATTCAGGGCATCAATCTTTGCACACAGACTAGTTGACAAGGCATGGAAGAGTAGTTCCTAGGCAACTTAAGAGTGTGCAAGTGAATGGGCACAGTGTTCATATGGAATATTTCGATCATCAAGGTCGTAAACGGACTCATTATTCTGCGTCTTCGTCTTCACTATCTTCGTCAGTCTGTACATTTAGGATTTTCTGGCTGGCTCTGTCAAGCGTCCGCTGAGTGTATTTCCTCGTGCCTTTCCATACAGTCTGTTTCACGCGTTAGTCAAATGTCAGATACCAAAAGGAAAGGGGATCGACTTACGTAGAGAAAAGTTAAAACACCAATGAGGACCAACGTCAGGTTAATGTTTTCCATCCTTTGCCGTCCTGTACCCGCCCGGCGGGCTCCTCCGCTCACAATCCCGCTCGTGCGTAAATTCCACCATTGCCAGGGGCTCATGGCAAGAAATGCCTTCACAAATCCTAAGAGACCAAGTGAGAAAACACCCTTGAGTAAATGTTCAAACCAGCCATCGGCTTCGCCAAGGTCAATGATGTCGTCGTCTGCAAATCTAGCCCCGGGAATGACGGAGTCTGTGATTGTCCCGACAGGATCAAGCCAAAGTCCAAGAATGGGATCAGCGATGAAACCAAGTAGGAAGACAGTGACGAAGAGAATAGTCAGTGTCATTGCGAGCGAGATGACTGGGCTGCGTAGCCTTTGGGCCCAGGAAAGCCGCTCCATCCGGTACTGGTACTTGCAAATATCACACTTGTATCCTTTTGAGGGATTCTCGTTCATCCAGAGCTTCAAGCATCCTTCGTGCATGTACTTGATCGAGCCTTTGCATAAGCATGGGCTAATTAATCGGTCCCCGTCTTCTGAAATGTACTGTCTTCTCGGGCGCCGATTGCGCATGCCACCTAAGACTCCAACATCTTCATAAGTGGGAGGCACCCATTCCAGGCATATCCGACATTTCCGGTTGTGTTTCGGTTCACCTTCTGCGTTAGTTTCGGGAGACGATGTATGTCGCCCAGCATGATCGTTTTCAGGCGGAGGGGTGGAAGAAGGTTCAGGACTTGGCCTCTCGTTCGCGGTAGAATCGGAAGCAGGGATATCTCCCCAATTCCAGGTTGAGGATGAGGCTTGCATTGTCGATAAAAGCTGCGAAATCCGATCGAGACGGCAAGTTAAAAAGAAGAACAAAGGCAACGAACAATACAAATGTATATCAGATTCAAAACGGCTGGGTTTGAGTGGACTTTAAAAATGCGACAGTCCGCGGTGGTAGAGTCAATACCACTACTTATAATGTAGGGCTAAAGCAGCCGGATTACAAACCATTGTCCGCCTTAGAACAATCAACAAAGCACATGTGAAGGAGATTGAACTTCCTTCCAAGGAGTACGGACTGTGTGGCGTGAGGGCAAACAATGGCAAAGAGTGCCTACTCGCAGCGGATTTGTGTTGTTCCCGTGTCTTTACTCGGAAGACAAAAAGGAACACGTGCAGCAGATACCACACAATAAGAGATACAATGCGTCTTGTTCAGGGGAGCTCGTCAAGTTGGGTAATCAGCAGGCATGAAAGCTCAAGAACAAGAACGCTCATTGTTGGTAAGTTCTTGGTTTGTGGTGGGTGAATGAGACTCAGAAGAGACTCGGAAGCCTAAAACTCATCTAGAAGACTCGGCGCGAGGCCCCACCTTTCGATTATGTAACACTCGCACTTTCAGAGGTACTTAGGTACATGCAAGCGCTACAGCTGCGCTACGTACCATGTACCACCCTGTGCTGGAGCTTTGACGCGCACTGGCGATGCCTAGAGGCCGGAAGCTCAACACCAGCTCCGATCACAGCAAGGCTTCACAGCCGCGTATACCTCATTCTTCACTCAAACCTCCCACCAAACAACGCCATACGATACTTTCCAACACTTTCATAATCTGCCAACTCTCGATCCTCCCGTAATCAGTCAGCCATGGCAGATCGCTACTCGTTTTCACTGACCACCTTTTCCCCAAGGTAGACGCTCCCACCCCTCAGTAATACCAACCCGTTTGTCCCAACCCAGCTAATTCTGTGACAGTGGGAAGCTCGTACAGATCGGTATGTCATTCTCTGACAATACTCCCAGTGCACTTAATCGCCCTCGAGAGGTGTTGCTCCCATCATGATAGTGCTAACGGCGCGGGGTTCCAATAGAGTATGCTCTCAACGCAGTTAACCAGGGTGTAACAGCCCTTGGCATCAAAGGTAAGCCAACCTACAAGTTACTTCCCACAGCTTTACCTTCTGCTTCGTAATGATACTGACTTTTTCAGCCACCAATGGTATCGTCTTAGCGACCGAGAAGAAGTCGTCATCGCCGCTCACCGATCCTGCCTCGCTATCCAAGATTAGCCTGATCACTCCCAACATTGGCATGGTATACGCTGGCATGGGTCCGGACTACCGAGTCTTAGTCGACAAGGCCCGCAAGGTCTCTCATACCAATTACAAGCGCGTCTACAACGAGTACCCCCCGACCCGGATATTAGTACAAGATGTAGCGCGGGTTATGCAAGAAGCCACACAGTCCGGTGGTGTCCGACCCTATGGTGTCAGTCTTCTAATTGCCGGATGGGACGAGGGCATCCTGCCGGACGAGCAAGCTGCTGTGGAAGGCGAGACTATTGAGGGCGAGAAGAAGCCCTCAGGCAAGACTGGCGGCATACTCAAGGGTGGACCCATGCTTTACCAAGTCGACCCGTCAGGAGCTTACTACCCCTGGAAAGCTACCGCTATCGGCAAAAGCGCCACCACAGCGAAGACCTTCTTAGAGAAGAGGTACACTGAAGGTCTCGAGCTGGAAGATGCTGTGCACATCGCACTGCTAACGCTGAAAGAGACTATCGAGGGAGAGATGAATGGAGAGACGATTGAAATCGGTGAGCTCATTCGGAACCTCCCGGTAATATCCATTTGCTGACAAGAACTAGGCATTGTTGGACCTCCTGCGGATCATCTCCTTGGCGTCGAAGGTGTCGAAGGGGCAACAGGACCTCGCTTCCGGAAGTTAACGCCGCAGGAGATTGAGGATTACTTGACAAACTTGTGATCGCGAATTATTGCCAACTTCGAGCAGCCTCACATCATGATGTACCATAGATTAGTTTTATAGAGGACCAAGATGATGGACTTGTTAGGCCAGATGAGCATTCTTTGTTATAATGAATGAGCTTCGCTGTCCTGCCTTGACACCTACGATGACCTCATCCCGGAAAGATAGAGGGATTGGTGCCCACTTCGCCGTTCGTTGCAAAGGTAAACCGAGCTGTCCGTTGCTGTTGTCGCCAATAGCGTACACATTACCACTCATAGTCAATACAATCAGGTGCGTTTCGCCAACTGAGAAATCCAATATATCGTTCTCCTCCACATCCACAGGGCTAGGATTACTCGACAGTGTTTCCAGAAGTGGCTGATGAGCTGGATGACCACCCCAGGCATAAAGATCATGACCTTCTGTCAGAGCGAGGACCGTATAACCTGCGGCTGCAATTTTCGTGATCTTGCCTGAAGGTAAATCTATTAGGTCCTCTACGAGGCCGGGGCTTTCCGCCGGGCTAAGGAGCGTTAGCACTTTGTATAATAATACTACTACTACGAAGTCTGGGTCTTCATACCTAGAAACTGTCACCTCCCTTCCTAAGGTAGAAGAGTATCGCTCATCGCCCCAAGTCCAAACCTTTCCATCCCGCGCGAGAGCTACAAAGCCGGTTTCATAGGCTACCAACTGGATGATGTCGTGGATACCTGTGAATACTTGCCTTTCTGCTTCAGTGAGCCTAATGTGAGAAGCGTGTTGAATTACTACGCTATGTCCATCGTATACTTCAAGAGTCAATGAACATTATCAACTGATATGGGGATGCGGAAACCGACTTGCGACCAATCCATTCCCAGCAACAGCAGCGGTGGAAGATAAGAGCTGCTGCTTAAGCTCACTCTCAATCTCTCTATCGGCAAAACCAGCATATCGCAGTCCGGTAGAGGTGTTAACTTTTCAGGTGACATATTAGTACCAAGACAGACCAGGGACGGATTCTCGCCTACCTATGGTGTAAGTCAGGGCTGCATATTGAACCTCGATAAGCTTGTCTGAAAGCACCTTTTGAAAGGATGCGATATCATCTGGCTCCTCGGCCGGATTCCCAAAAGGTAAGAATTCCAGTTGTCTCAATGCGTTAAAGCCAGCTGCGTACAAATGCATATTACGAAGTTGACCGGTTTGTGTCATGACTGTGCTGGACAGACGAGAGAGACGGGTGTGTCTCAGGCTGGTTCCTAGGTATGCTTCAAGTTGTATAGCATACAGTACGGATATCGTAAATCGGATACTGTGGGTATGGTTGGACCGTTTGTAAACGCATCTCAGGCAACTGCCCGCTCTGCCAGCCCCTCGTACAGAAAATGCACTTTTGATATTGCAAGCGTAAGCTTTTCATGGGACAAAATCATGAGAGACAATCCCTAGGCATAGTTCTAAGATTTCTACACTTCGTCTACACGTTGCTTCGAAACTATCCGCGCGGCCGAAAGCTGCAAAGCGGCGAGCCGACCTGGAAGTTGGGATCCCACTCAACTTTGCTTTATCGTCCTCTCATGTCCACCGTTAACCCCCGAATCGTCAGGCACTTGTTGTCTTTAATTATCTCGCTACCCAACTTGCCCTTACGTGCTACTAAAAACTTAGCTTGATGTCTTGCTTACGGCCATGAGCTACACTGTCCATCAACGATAAACCAACTTCATAGAAGAGCCAGCCCACCCGGCTCTATCAGATGTACGCTAATTGCTAAGATGCGTCCGCAAATTGAGCCTGTCGACAGGCTTGTTGGCCGAGACGAAAGCTCTTCGGACGAAGAGGAAGCAGGCTCTATTAAACCTACAACCCCCCTTGAAGCCTTGCCGCATCAAGTCTGCGAATCCCACAATGGAACACATGTAACACCCTCTTGTGCGGGAACTTTTGTCCAAGAAAACGTTCCTATAGACCCCATAGACGAAAAGACAGTTATACACGCCCGCGCGTATCAGATCGAGATGTTTGAGAAAAGTCTTGAACGGAATATCATTGTCGCAGTACGTCAAGCTTGCTACATACCTAGGTATCCGGGGCCTCATCACTGAACACATGCTATACAGATGGACACAGGAAGTGGCAAGACACAGGTGTACGGCCTTTTTTTGAACGTTTCGCACGAGAGATCGATATCCCACGTTTTCCCAATAAATCTGGCTATGGCTTCTCGCATATGATCTAATGATGGCATGTAGTGCGGTGCTTCGCATCCAGGCTGAACTCGACAGGTGCCCTGATAAGGTGAGCTGCTCATATTCGTTTTGAAACCCCCGCCCCCCCCCTTTTTCTACCCCTTTTCTGCGCTGACATGTACGATGAGATCATCTGGTTCCTTGCACCAACTGTGGCATTGTGTGAGCAACAGTTCCGAGTTATCAAATCTCAGATTGGGGTCGCTCAAATCAAGATGCTTAGTGGCGCGGATAACGTCGACACCTGGTCTGATGCCCGCACTTGGGACGACTACTTGAGAAATGTTCGTGTCGTCGTATCAACTTACCAAGTCCTTCTTGATGCCATAACGCATGCCTTTGTGCAAATGGGACAGCTTTGTCTTATAATTTTCGATGAGGGCAAGTCTATCTGCTACGTCTCGGAAACTGTCCTGTATTAACAGCTGCTCAGCTCATAATTGTGTTGGAAAACATGCCGGAAGTAAGATCATGGAGCGCTATCGCATATGCAAAGATAACGGCATGCCATGTCCAGCAATACTCGGTCTCACAGCTAGTCCGATCATAAGGTCCAGCCTCGATGGCATTGAAAAAATCGAGCAGACTCTAGATGCTGTATGTAAGGCCCCTACCCTTCACAGGGAAGAGCTCTTATCCGCCGTCAAGCGACCTACCTTATCATCCATAGCGATCCCGAATCCTGGCATTCGTCCTATTGTTGCTAGTGTGACTAGCTTCGCAAAAGTGTTCAGAAACCTCGATATTTTCCAGGACCCATATGTATTGCGTCTTCGAGGTCAAAATGATGAGAAAAGCTTATATCGGCTTCGAAAGGCATTGGATAAACTAGACACCCCTGTTATGAAGCAGATGAAGTCCACGTATCGCAAGAGCACAGAAATTCACGGCGAACTGGGTCCCTGGGCTTCTGAATACTTCATTTACGAAGCCATAACGCGCTTTCTTCAATCAGTTGAGAATGATCTCACGTGGTTCGAAACGTGGAATACTACAGACAAGCAGTATCTAGCGAACGTACTCCGACAAGTCGACATTAAACTTCCGCGGCCATTTAAAGATGCAACTCCACTCGATCTATCTAACAAATTTATTAGTCTAGTTCGAGAGCTACAGTCAGTACCAGAAAGAACGCGCTGTATCATATTTGTTCTTGAGACTACTACTGTAGCTGTGCTGGCTCATATGCTCTCTAATACAGCATCGATCAGCGATCACTTTCGTGTTGGCACAATAATCGGAACCAGTAATTATATTGGAGGAAAACGCGAGCTTGGAGATCTTAACCAAGTGAAGAATTCCCTCGCGCTTGAAGACTTCAGAACAGGCAAACTAAACCTGCTTGTTGCCACTAGCGTTGCAGAGGAGGGCATTGATGTACCCGCCTGTAACCTAGTGGTATGCTTTAATGCACCACCAAACGTCAAATCCTTCATTCAAAGGCGAGGGAGAGCAAGAATGGAAAATTCAAGAATTATTCTGCTATCAGATGGGTCATCGGAGCAACACGACACTTGGATAGCCCTGGAGAATACGATGAAGCAGTACTATGAAAACGACATGAGAGTCCTTCGTGAATTGGCCGAACTCGAAGGACTTGATGACTGCCCGGATATCGCGCCCTTGCGTATTCCTAGCACCGGAGCCCAGCTCGATTTCGATCAAGCAAAGTCGCACCTAGAACATTTCTGCCAAAAGATAACCTCGGGACAATACATCGAGCACCGTCCCTATTATATCCCAGAGCAAGTCGGAGTTTCTCCTAATGGTATCCAGATGCTGAGTGCAACAGCGCATCTACCTCCGTCACTACCTAAAGCTCTTCGCCGGGTGAAAGGCCTCAGGCAGTGGTACTCAGAAAGGAATGCTTTCAAGGATGCTGCTTTCCAAGCGTTCAAAGCTGTGTACAAAGCTGGATTAGTCAACGAAAACCTTATGCCATTAGTCGATGATATCTTAGAAGGCGTTGAGGCACGTAGCTCAATGATGGAGGTTAATGGCATCTGGAAGCCGTGGCAAAAGGTTGCGCAGCTATGGGGAGAGTCAAACGAGCGAACCCAGCGAGAATTACTTCTCAAAGACGGAAATAGGATTATCGCTAGGTTTGAAGCGTCATTGCCTTGCCAGTTCCCGGAGATACCCCCGTTCAACATCTATTGGGATGCTAATAATACGTGGACAGTCGAGCTAGGCGGTCGAGTTTCGGTCACGGCAGACAGTCTGAAAGATGACCAGAGTGCAGCTTTGATAGATCTAGCATTTGGTTACCGCTGGCGAGTAGAAAATTCGGCGCACATATTACATCTCCAATCCACCGAGTCGCTTCTATTTCGTGAGCACGTCGGACAGAGAGCTGTTGAGGAGAGCGTCCTTAATTCGGAGTCAGTAGTCCGAAGTACATACGGGGAGCCTCACTTGTTGGTAGAATGGTTGCCTTGTAGGCCACCCTTGGAACTCGTGAGAGAGACCGAGAGAGATGCATGGGATGAGCCAGAAGCCATCGATGGCCCATGGCTGGCACTCCGCAAGTGGCCACGGCGCCAAGACCTACTTCATCCCGTTCTTTTTCATCCAGAGTCAAGCGAACGGTACCGCCGCGCACTTCCCGTATCGAGTTGTACGCTGGATACTGTCGACCGTTTCAAAGTCTCTTTCGGTAGTATCATCCCCTCGATCATTCATATGTTGGAAGTCTACCTTATCGCGGAGGAGCTGTGCAGCACCCTCCTCAACGGAGTCGGATTTAGTGACATCTCGCTCGTCGTGACGGCCATCAGCTCGCCTGCCGCCAGGTGGTTGACGAATTATGAGAGGTTTGAGTTCCTAGGAGACTCTATCTTGAAACTACTAGCGACGGTCTCCGTCATGATTCAGAGTAAGTATAATTGTCTTCCTCTCCATGATACTGTACTTACCTTGCTTTTAGAGCCAAACTACCCAGAGGGGTTTCTCTCGGCAATGAAAGACCGAATTGTGTCTAACTCGAGGCTCTGTCGCGTGTCCGTTGAAAAGGGGCTTGATAGATTCATCTTAACGGACTCATTCACAGGTCGCAAGTGGCGACCCCTTTACATCAAAGACCTGCTGTCGGCTGGTCAAACTCATCCGGCAACGAGGCAAATGTCAACGAAGACTCTTGCGGATGTCGTCGAATCTTTGATCGGAGCCGCCTATTTAGACGGGGGGATGCCGAAAGCGATGGCTTGTCTAAGCGTTCTCATGCCTGAAGTGGAATGGCACGATTTAAGGGGTGCACACACGATCCTTTCGGGGCGGAGGGATATCGTAGCACCGTCGCATCCTGGCCATGAAAGGCTGGAGCAACTTGTCGGCTACGAATTCCAGAATAAAGCCCTACTGACAGAGTCTCTGACCCATTCCTCGTGGAATCTCGAGACCTCTTCAGATGTATGCATGGAGCGGCTTGAATTTCTTGGTGATCCTATCCTTGACAACATCATCGTATCTATTCTTTGGACGCATGAACCAGCGCTGTCGCATAACCAAATGCATCTCTTGCGCACAGCGTGTGTCAACGCCGACTTGCTGGGCTTCCTAGTCATGAGGTGGTGTACCACGCAAGAGGTTACTGAAATATCTCCGACGACCCTCGAGACGATCACGACGCAGAAGCTCGTGCCGTTTTGGAAATACATGAGGCACGGATCCCCTGAGATGACCGTAGCTCAACAGGCCGCGGAACAGCGCTACACCGCAGAACGAGACTCAATTCTCGATGTCATAACAAACGGCACCGAGTACCCCTGGGCCCAGCTCGCTCATCTAGCGCTCCCAAAGTTCTTCTCCGATATGTTCGAGAGTCTGATCGGTGCTATCTGGATCGACTCGGGGTCCATGGAGGCCTGCAAGGAAGTCGTCGAGCGAATCGGGATAATGCCTTACCTGCGCCGCATGCTAGCCGATAAGGTCGACGTCAGACACCCCAAAAATAAACTGGGCGAACTCGTCGGGAGAGACGGTAATAAAGTGCGATACGAGACGGAAGTGCGGGCGGAAGAGGGAGCGAAAGATCTCTTATGTAGGGTCTTTATCAACGAGCAGTTCATCGTCGAGGTCAAGGGCGGTGTTAAACCGGAGGAAGTTATGACGAAGGCTGCGGATGAAGCGTACCATTTGCTTCTTCGTCGAGCCAACGATGTGGATGATGATGTGATGATGACTTGAATAAATGTGTGTGTACATGGGGGCTTCTGGGTATTTCGGTCTGTTGTGTTGCCCGTGGTTGGGTTTGGGTTTTCGTAGCCCCGGCGAGGATACGTGATGATGATAATGAATGGGATTACCTGATATGAGACTCAATAGTTCAATTCTGCTGCGGCACCTAAGATCTATCATCATGCACTTAAATAGAACAGAAGCAGTGAATGAGCTGTGAGTAGATCAATCGAAACTTTGCATTGTATCTTTCTACGCAAAGTAGATGTGGTGTATAGTAGCCATAATCTCAGGTTAGCCATTTATGAGAACCATCCTGAGCAATCTAAAGCCGAAAAGCAAAAAGATCGCGATCTGTGACTATCCGAGAGATAGATCTTGTTCCATGGATGCATAGAAACTCTGCCCGGACACATACGCAGGGTCCTTTAACCAGGGGCCGTCCCGGCCAATTCTGATATTCATCCCAATATGCTCCTAACTCCCTACCACTCCTTCATCTTTCAGCTTTCATCTTTTCTCTCTTTTCCATAGTCCCTGTAGTTCTTGTTCACTTGGGAGCCGAACTCAGCGTGCTAACTCAGTCCAGACCAGTCAGGTCGATGACCTCGCGACCATCGCACGTTTTGGATATCTTTAGGGGCCGAGGATTCCCAACTAAGCCCTCTGTGATCTCGCTGCTTCTGCGTTTGGTAGCTTCGTGCATCATCGTCTTCTTCTCAATTCCTCTTTTGACAGCGGCTTCAGTGTTAGAACCAGGGATAGGGGTGGCGGTGCGAGTCTTGCTGGTCGGTTTCGAGGCGGAAGTTTGTTGTGGGATGTTGGTAAGTCTGAGGGTCTGAAACTCGGCTTCAAAATGCTGACGCCACCCGATTCTGTTGTTGTTTCTAGGTGCGTTGGTTTGTATTTCGTTCGGTGAGCTTATAGATTGTCGGGGATGACCTGGAGAGGCTGGCGTCGTATTGTTGCCTGTGGATTCGCTGTTTAACACACTGTAGAATTCTTGTTGGTGCTCTTGTAGTCGCTGAACCCTTTGATTAAAATCAATTGTCCTGTTTGGACTTTTGTTGTAGTCAACAGCGGCTTGATGCATGTGTTTGGTGTTAGGAGTAGGCATCTTGATCGTTTGGTTTGCATGGATTAAAGGGGGATAATATTCGGTAGAGCTTTGGTTTATGTTCTTAGACTTGCCGTCCAGCTGGCCTGCACGAGCAATTGTCTTGTTAGTGCTGCTCCACGCTCGAGCTTTAGTCTTGTTCTCTGTGTTCGCAATTTCAGAAACGTCGTTACCCCCCCTAATCTTTGACAACAAATTGGTATCGGCATTGTTAGAAATAGACGATGATTCCGCGATATTCAATCCTGCTGAAGGAGTCTCGGGGACCGAACTGCTGTCTTGGGTCTCCCCCTCATAATCATGATCCAAAGTAGCGTCAGAATCAGAGCCGCTATCAGGAAATAGCTTTGCGAATATGTCTTCGACAACCGCTTCAGCTTGTTTATCTGTGATTCTAAGGCGACGTGTTCTCATCTGTTCTTTACGACTTATCGGCTCGAATCTTGACCAACAGTACTTATTTGGGTTTATAATACCCTCAGAGCTTAGAAACTCTAGAACAATTTTTATTAGACATAGGCCTATAAGCTGTCGAATGGAATAGAACTTACCTCTTGATCGATACTTAAATCGGAAAGTACCGATATGCTCCTTATCTTCAGTGATGATTGAACGCCTGAGATACTTTGGCCTTGTCGTAGGCTGAGTGTGGGTATACCTGAGTTAATAATACATTAGGCTCTGCTGTTATAAAAGTTCGTTCTGTTTGTCGGCTTACTTACTTAGTCATGTGAGTTTGATCGTCCATTAATTCCCGAAGCACGATGGAATTCTTTGGCTGATCGGCGGCAGGGATCAACATCTTGTCATCTCCTTCAAGAGAGCGGTATAGGTTAACCTCGATCGTACCGAGTTGCTCTAGCTTTTTCATGTCGGGTTTGTGTTGTGAGTTCGTGGGAGTGTCAACTATTCCCTGTTAGCAGTTCACCACATCAGGAGGTGCGTCAAGAGGTCCAAGTGGCACTTACCTTTGGTGATTTGCGAAAACGCGAATTGCTGAGTAGTATAGCGTCTATGTCCATTAGGGTTTTTGGCGACACGGTGACTAATATCTTGTTCCCACGACATCTCCTTGACATCTTCCTCTGAGCAGCGCTCTGTCTTTGCCCACGTCCCGTCGATGACAGCTGCAAAATTAAGGAAGTGACCTTTGAAGACATATTTCTGGTCAACTTTGATATGGATACTGAATGAATCATTGTCTTTGCATTCAATATACTTCATCGCTGTATTCGAGAAACGAAATGCTTTATCCGCTTCAGACACGCCATCATACTCAGGCGCTTTAGAGCCATCTGTATAAATGGTCACCTCGACGCCGGGCAAGTTTTGGATAACAGCCATAATGAGAACCCAATTCCAGAATGATTATTAAAGTGGAAGTCGGTGCTGAATAAAAACTCGAGTCCTAGGAAAGTTAGACGTGGCCAGCGTGGTGCTGAAAAGTGTTTGCTTGAAAGAAAAGGTAGTAAGTTAGTGGTCTCGAGGTAGTTGTGAGGTAGTGCAACAGATTCCTAAATATAAAGAACGTCCCGAAGAATTAGATAGGGTAAGTACTGAGGTACAACTAGGAAACGACGCTAAAACGAGAGAGAATGCTGTAATAAGATTCTTAGGCAAGTACATGTTCGCTCCTTCCCCTATTATTTCAACTAGACCAGCTGCACTCTAAAGTTTTACTTACCTACTCCAGACCCTGTAATAGCTCTGGACTTTCTTGAACGTCAAGTGAGCTAACCACTTAAGATAATAGTTTTGTTGATTCGAACAGGTTTTTGCCTTTCCCATAGGTGAGTATATAAAATAGCATAGCAGGATGCCGATTTTCTGGCTTTTGTATGATAGGCAAGCAAGGTCCTCAAGCTCACCTCGTAGAAATGGAGCGGCTCCTATTATGCGATCTAGGTGTAGTTGATCCTGTCAGCAAGCACTTACCACTGTCCTTCGTCGAGAGAGGCGTGATCGTGATTGAAACAAATTCTGGAAGTCCGAGAGGCAGATCTGTCCGAGTTCTCAAAATGCCGAGATCACCTGGTTCTCATTCACTCCGATAGCTAATATAGCGTAGCTTCTCATCCAGGTGTCAGAGCCTGTTTATGCTGGATGTCCGGTACTCAGATGCTATGATGCAGGACGATTATAATGCAAAGGACGTTGATGCGGATTTCGAAGGAGAGTGGTATATGTCTCTTGGTCAAGGCATTAGGTGAATCTAGACGACGGCTAGAGTGCATGCAAACGGTAGGATGGAGGGAGAAGGAGGGTCTCAAATAACCTAACCAAAGTCTACGATTGTAGGCTCTGTCTATGATGCGTTGAAAGCCACACTGAACACCTGGGCCGTCCGCCGCTCACGAGCTCAACTAAGGCTTCGTGAGATGTGCAGCCTAGCATGCAGAGTCGCGTTGAGCCGGGTAGTTCTCCGGGAGGCGGGATTATCAAGGATTCGGACGACTTAAAAAAGACCCAAGTCTCTGTTATGAGCTGTTTCTGAGGTATCGGGGTTAACTCTAAATTAATAACTCCCTCTTGGTCCGTTGGTGAGCCGGCTCGTACTCGGTCAGAGCGACTTCCATAGAGGTTTAGAGATGAAACAAGACTTCGGAGCGACGTCATATTATACATTTGAGAAATATGACAGTGAACGAAGTCACATATGAATCGACCAGTGCGGAGGAATTCATTAAGCCACCAAAGGGGTGCTTGTCTGTCAACCCTTGGGGCGTTGAATTAGCTACAATGTAAAAGGCACTCATAAACCACAAGTAATATTAATTTTTAATTATTCCTATTATGATACTAATTCGCACCCCCCACGTCTAGATATGTGACCATATACGTGGACTATGGGCGATTAGAGTATAGGGAGTGACAGGGGGTATATTATGAACATTTCTTCACATAGCAACGGGGGATTCGACATGAGCAGCCCTATCCCAACATACCTACATCCGACCAGACTCATAATCCTATCACTCTCGTCCAGCCCAGATATCATCACACGCCGATTCATACGATATCATGATGTGAATGGTGCGATGCTGTCGACTGCAGCTCGAACTCCTGCTCGACCTTTATAACGCCACGAGTGGTTAACTCTTTCTCGCTGTGAGATGTATCCCCTCTCGTAGCCGACGCCCTTGGGTACCCAGCTGTCTTCTTAGAACCGCCGCCATCGATCCGAACCCACTCCTGATCTCCAGTGGCACCGTATGGAGATAGCTGTTCCTTGGAGCCGGAGCTGGCGTTCTTCGTGCCCCTCACACTATTTCCAAGGCGCTTGGAGACTCGTAATAACTCGCGGTAAATGATGGGTAAGTTTGCGCATAGAATGGCACCGCATGGTTCCAATGCGGAAAGAATTCCAAACGGAATCTCGTACCCTGTATGAGGAAAGCAAGGTTAGTGGGCAATGCGAACGCGAATAATCATTTATATTGAGAGCTTACAGGTGATATCATCAGACCCGGTTGAAAAGATAACAGTGAGGCGCGCGATGCTAAGACCGCAAACACCAAGGCCGATAGAGAAGAGACAGCAAAGTGCAATACGCTTGCTCCTGTTTACTTGTAACTTCATGATGATTGGGATAGGCATGGAAAAGATCCAGAGGTCGAAGATGAGGTTCAGAATGTTTGTGGAATACGTGAATGCAACTTTGTCGACGCATTTTGCTGTTTTGGCCACTTCCTGATCCCACCAGCCTTGGATAGGTCGGCAGCCGAGACCGAGGATGACTTCCATCTCAATGAGCCAGCCGAAAACGAGAATAGCGGTGATCCATATCACGACTCTAATTCTAGTCGTCACGAATATGCGATGGTAGAGCGCCAGGATGGAGAGTTTAGTACTGGCGATGGCGAAATCATAGAAGTGGCTGAAAATGTAATCGCCCTTATGACAAGTCAGAATGGGTAAGATAATAAGAGGCATTTACACCTTCATGGAGTGGAGGATATACAATTCGCTTACTTTAAGATAGAGGGATATGCTGTCTGGCTTCAGAGCCTGAATATGACGTCCGAGCCCATGTGGTGGCCCTGGAACAGGGTTAGAGATATCATCAATGAGCTAGATAACAAGGCGATGCGAACCATAGACAAGCCCAGCAATGCATTCTGCCACAGCAGTGATCTAGGATCTTAGTATTAGTCATAGGTTCATCAACTGTAATACTGAATACCAGAGATCTTCTTACAGTCGCCCACACGATCAAGTAATCATCATAACCCAGTTTGCCATCGGATCTCGGGCTTGCCTTCACAATGAGTCTGTAAACAGTGGTAATGATCTCGAGAGGTATGGGGAGCGCGTAGAAAGCGTTGACGAGAGCTCTTCGATCCTGAGCCAGGTATTCGGCGCTGTAAGTCATTGTATTATTCGCCATGATGGGTGATGGTCTGCTCCTGAGTTGTAGTTATATTGCATAACTTGATTGAAATGGAGCCATCAACGTCCGGGAAAAGCTCTCAACGCTTGTCAGACTCAATCGAAATTGAATGTAGTCTTATGGGGAGGGTAGAAAGGGGATCATATTAGCAACTCCAAGTTCTCTCTAGACTGGTGGTATGTTTCTCTCCATTCTCCCTCTGCAGCTGGAAAGTGCAGAGTGACACGACCGATCGGCGAGGCACCCTATCCTCCCGGCGACCGATAACACGGCCCTTTTTGAGACCTACCTACGTGATAGGTTTCGCTTACCTGTGCATACGATGGCAACCCGATATCCGTTCTCGTTGGCTGCGCACCGGCCGGCCCTATCCAGATACCCAGCATTGTGTTGCAAGCTGACAGCGTGCAGAGAGTTCTCGAACCTTTCCATAATACCCCCAATAGGCCCCATAGAGGAATGTTACCCGGCTTATGTGCGGCACTTCCGTTTTGACCAGGTACATACATTTAAGTGATAGGTCGCCTGCTGCTTTCGGTCTGTGAGACATACCCGGTATCTAGATAAGTCCTGCGGCCCTGACTATCTGTGTAATTAGGAAGTACAGTGCAGAATACATACCTATTTGCCCAACTAATAGGCGGTAATGTCCAGCTCTTAATCCAAGCACGCCCCAAGTTACTCAGTACGCACCCGATATGTTGATCATATGTACCCACGAATACTTCGTTTAAGGTTCCTATTCTTGGCATCGCGTTCTTTATTACGTAGGTAGGTTGCGTGCGACTGTTGGGGTAATCGACGGGATATCCAATTGGCCTACAGCAGTCTAGGACAGCAAACCCAAGATCATCGCGCCGGAAAGCGAAGGGCGAACAGAACATCACCCTTGGGCAAAATGCGACGCCACAGCCTGCTTTCTTTCTTATCATAAATGATCACTTAGGGTGGTAGTAGCATTGCCTGTCAAGCCGTTGCTTCTCAGCATGCCACTGAGACAGATGGGGGAACATGTGTAAGACAAATTGCTTGGCCCCCGCAAAACGGCCGTGTTACCTTACAGGTGCTACTTTATGCGCACATGGATACTGAAGAACGTGTCGGTAGAAAGCTCGAGGACTTTCTCCTCCGAGTGCAAAAGTTCGAGATTATGGCATCGCATTATATAGTGGCATGGTGTTCTGGTACGGTGGTATTCAACAGGAGCTGAAAAAGGCGACCCCCTGTTGTCTTGCATATTCAGCCCCCATCAATATTTACCTTTTCAGACGAACAAAGACGATCAGTTCTACCTAATACAACCCCGACCGTTCCGATCTACCCACCGCTCCAACCCGGAAGTTGTGTCTCTTACTCATTTCTAATTGGTGTCACAACAAAACGGCGGCGATCGCATTGAGACAACCTCCCTCCACAAGAAGAGAACGGGTCTGTCATCCGTGCGCGACCAGTTCCCACGCGCACGGGGTCCATCTGCTGTTGTCGCATTCTAGGATTCGGCGCCCGGGTTTTGCGCGAGGCAGTTGAACTCGTCTTTTACTGCCTTGGCCTCTACAGCAGTTCCCGCCCTTTCAACATGATCCTCAGAATCATGGGGTCCAGGGCCTCGCGCCGACTCACCTGGCCCGTTCTTGCTTTGGTTTGTGCGGCAGCTGGAGGATCTGCCGAGCTTCCTCTCTCTGTTTCTGTTTCTACTGGCCCCCTCGTCAATCTTGGATACGCAACTTACGAGGGCTACTATAACGGGACGTACGATCTTAATATCTGGAAGAGGTATGGGCGCTGTCTCATTTATTTTCACCCGACGTGGCCGAGCTGCTTGCATGGGCCTGGCCTGTATAAGTCATAACGGCCGCATCAAGGGCGCCACAGTGCTAAACCACCAACGCTGATCTCTCTTATGTTGAATGTTAACCCCTCTATATAGTATCCGTTATGCTGCACCACCAACTGGCCGTCGCCGATGGCAGGCTCCTCAAGCTCCTCTCCACGAGAGTTCTGCTATCATCCCGGCGGTAGAACAGCCTCCTCTATGTCCCCAGACTGGTGCTTTTGGTGTACCACATGCATATGGCTTCAACTCTGGCCTGGGGAATGAAGACTGTCTCTATCTCAATGTATACGCCGCGCCTAATGCGACTGATCTGCCGGTTCTGGTATGGATTCGTACGCGCTCCATTTCTTCATCGCGTCTACTGTATGCAAGTTTTGACTGACTGAAGGCCTTACTAAGATGGTGGTGGACACTCAGTCTTCGGCGCCGAATATGACCCGAGCGTGTGGATGAATACTAATGATAATGGTTTCGTCGTTGTCGAAATGCAGTACCGTCTGGGCGCATTTGGTTTTCTTGCATCACCAGAAGTGAAGAAGGGCGGCCGCCTCAACACCGGCCTGCTTGATCAGCGGTTTGCGATTGAATGGACTCGCCAACACATAGCCAAGTTTGGCGGCGACCCGGATCGCATCACTGTCGGAGGTGAATCCTCCGGCGCAGCGTCCGCCATCTTCCATGCTCTGGCCCATGGTGGAAAGGATGAAGGGCTTTTCGACAACGTATGGTAGCCTACCTATCCCTAAAATTCCTGTCACATTATTGGCAGCTTACTAAGTTTTCTTAGATAATCGCTGCGAGTCCGTACTTTCCGACGGTTTACAAATACTCAGACGCCTTTCCCAAGGCCCGTTACAACAAGTTCGTTGAGCTCGCTGGCTGTAGCAAACCGCCACCGAACAAAACAACATTTGGTTGTCTCGTAGCAGCAGATACCGAGGTGCTGCAAAATGCCAGCGGAACTACCTCGACAAGTCTGGGGTATTTCGGTAGCTTCGCTTTTCTGCCCGTGATCGACGATGACTATATTCGGGAACGGCCAGCGGCGCAGCTGTCGGGAGCGAAGCTGAGCGGGAAACGCGTTCTTGTTGGCGTGAGTGCTTAATTATTGTGTTAATTTTGTGGAATCATACGCTTACACACGTCCAGAATAACGCAAATGATGGGGCTCCCCTATTTAACCCCAACGTCTCTACGCGGTCGCAGTACGACGACTTTATCGCTGAGACGTTTCCCTTGTTCACCTCCAAGGACGTCAGCAATCTTAATCAGATCTACAAGATTCCGGATGAGCTACCACCCAACGATGGTGTCGTCTTCGACACCCTCGGCTACACAGGTCCGACAGCGTTAACGCAATCCGGCATAGCCACGGGCATCCAGCAATCGGTGTTCAACATCGCCGCCGAGACCGTCTTCGACTGCCCAGCGCAGTGGATCGCCGAGGCCTTCAGCACGGGCCGCCGATCCGCGTGGAAATACCAGTACTCGGTGACGCCGTCGTACCACGGCGCCGACCTGAAGGCTTATTTCGCCGTCGGCGCGACGACGCCCAGCGAGGACTTCCGCCACGCGATGCAGAAGATATGGGGCAATTTCATCATTAACAATACACCTGTCATCACGGTGGCGGATGCCATGGGACAATACGACAATGCTTCCGTTCCCGTCCTCGGAAACTGCTCTCATATCAACTGGCCGCGGTTCACCCACCACAACCCTGTGCACATGAACCTGAACACTACCGGCGGAGAAATCACCCTCGTCACAGTCGCTAATACACTGGCTTATTATATTCGGTCCGGTCCTGGCGTCGTCAATAATTTTCGTCTCGCTGATGCTCTTGATTGGGAGGGTGGTCGAGGTGATCGTTGTGACTTTTGGCGGACTGTTTCTGCGAGGGTCCCGCAGTAGAGAATATATATTACGTAGAATTAATGTAGATATGAAATGCAAATGCCTAAATTTCGTGTGTACAAATATTTCTAAACGTCGCTCTATATCACGAGAGCTGAATACCCGGCTTGAAGAATGGCTCGATATAAGAATGATATTTTATGAGCGCATTACCTCTTGACTATTCAACAGACTCTCAATCTCTTAGAGGGTCTGATGCAGTTCGCAGAGCCTTGCATAGGTGATCTCCCGTCTGGCTTTCGGCTTCCGACAACACTCTAACATCATTTCAAGATAAAATTATACAACTTGTAAGAACGATCTAACTTGATCAAATAATTGAAGAATGTACAGAAGATTTCAACAACCACAATTTCAAGCTGGAATTAATCAAAAAAGTGGTTACATCAAGGAATCGAACCCGATGCATGGTGTTCTAAATGGACAAACAGCTGTTACCACGTGATCACAGTGCATTAAGTAGAATAAGTCTCGGGACTAATTGTGCCACGCCCCACTTTAGTTGGATTCGCTAAGGCTTACTAACTAAAGTTAGTGCTGACCACTAATTTAGCTATATCACTAAAATAACCACTTTTTTTAACTTTTTTAATAAATCTATTAAAAAAATACTTGCGCTATTAAAATTAAGCCTTAAAAATAAAAAAAAAACGTTTAAAAAGCCTTTAATTATTTTAAGAATTATTTTTTTGCTAAAATAATAATTATTGCGCAAGCTTTTAATATTACGCGCGTAGTTTTTTATAACCGGCTAGCCGGCCGCGGCGGCTTAAATCGACCGCTACTAGCTAATATAAAAATAAAACCTGCCGAAAA
The DNA here is from genome assembly GCA_022578765.1 of Xylaria sp. FL0933. Taxonomy (NCBI): domain Eukaryota; kingdom Fungi; phylum Ascomycota; class Sordariomycetes; order Xylariales; family Xylariaceae; genus Xylaria; species Xylaria sp. FL0933. The sequence continues at coordinate 114,267 of MU389813.1, forward strand.
AAAAGCTATTTATAATTATATTAACCGCTTTAATCGAATTAATCTAGCTATATAAGCTAAATTAATCGCAAAAACTATTAATTTTATTTTAAAAGCTAAAGCGCACTTTTTTAACCTTAGTTTTTTAATTATTAAAAAGCATTAAATTACACGTTTTATATAACGCTATAATTATTTAAAACAGCTATAAAAAAAACTTAATTAAAACCGTGCTTTTAATAAAAACGTTAATATTATTAATAAATATTATAATAAACTAAATAATATTATAATAAAAAAAAATTATTTTTAAAAATATATAAAATATAAATAAAACTAGTTTTTAAATTAATATAATAAATAATATATTAATAATTATTAAGCATAAATAAATTTATTATTTTTTTTTATTTAAAAATAAAAAAAGTGTTATATTTATTAAAGCTATAAATATTATAAGCCGTATAATACCTAGTTTTTTTATATTAGCCGGCTAATAATATATAGTTTATTAATATTATATATTTAAAATATTTAATAATATAATTATTATTATAACTTTAATAAATTATTTAAATAATAAAATAAACTTTAAATAATTTAAATATTTTAAAAAATATATTGTTTTATTAATTATCGGCATTAAAAAACTTTTTATTATTAATAGCTAACGTGATTTATAAGCGAGCGAATCATTTAAGCGAGCGAATCAGCTACGCTAAAGTACCCCTATATATAAAGCTAGCTATAAAAATACTTACTTCACTTTTCTATAACTCTATGGAAAAAGGTCCTAAAAATAAAAAAAAATCCGTTTTAGAAAGCTAATCTTTTATTTATTATATATATAATTTTGTTCATTTTTTCAAAAAATACCTTGTAAAGTATATCTTTAAAAGAAAAAAATAAAAGAAATCGAGTATTTTTACCCTTGTTACTTTTTAAAATATTTTATATATAGATTAATTTTAATTAAAAAAATTTGAAAAAATTAAAATTTACTTATTTATATATTTAATAAATAGCCTTTTATTTTTTTATAATTTTGTAATTTTATTCCATTAATTTAACAAGGGTTATTAAAAGTTTTAATATTTTAAAAACTTAATTTTTAATACCCCGGTTTTTTATAAATAAATAAAATTTAAAATTAAAAAAAACTTGATTCTTTGGAAATTAATATATTTAAATACTTAAATTTGATTTTTTTGATTTTTTTAATTATTACTATAGTAGAGATTAATTGATTTAAAAAAGTTTACAAGGGTAAAATTACACCTTAACTTTCGACTTAAGTTTTAAGCTTAATAAACTTTTAAAAAAATAACAAAAAATAAATTTAAGCTCTTTATTATAAGCGCTTTCCAAAACATATTTTTTTTAATTTTTAGAGCTTATAGTTGTTGCGTTATTAAAAAGTGGAGTTAAGTATTTTTTATATACAAAATACACTTATTAAATACGCCAAGAAAACCTAATCCGCTCGCTTAAATAATCCGCTCGCTTATAAATCACGTTATAGCTTTTATTATATATATAAGTTTATTAAATATTATAAAACTTATTAAATTATTTTATTTAGCTTATTATTATATTTAATTTATTTTTTTTAGTTTTTAAATATAATTGTTTTTTAGTTATTAAAACATTATTATTTAAAAACTATTAAAATAATAATTTAAAATAATTTAATTAATATTATTAAATTAAAATTTTTTAGTTATATTTAATAAGTTAAAAACTAAGCATTTAAACTATTAATTATTTAAGTTATATATTATAAAAAAAAATAACCCGAAAAAAAGCTAAGTGCGCGCCGCGCTTTTTATATTTATTTATTTTATTATTGCTGGTTGCACGCTTTATTTATTGCACACAAAAGTTTAATATAATTTTATTACTTCGGTTAATATTAATTTTATTAATTTAACCTAAATTAATATTATCGATATTAATTTTATTAATTTTAAAATTAATATTATTAATAACAACTTTATTAATTTTAAATTATTGCGCTTAAAATAGTTTATTTTTTATATTTATATAATAATTATAATTTTTTATATTTAATTATTTTTTTTATTTTATTTTTTAATTATTAATTTTTTATATTATATTTTATTTTAATATTTAATATAATAACTATTATATTTAACGCGTATTTAATATAATAATAAAAATACTTAAAAACTTTTTTTATAAATTAATAATTATTAATTTTATTATTACTTATAAATTAAAAACTTTTATATATATTATATATATTTTAAATATATATAAAGTTTATAATATTTTAATAGCTTTTTAATTAATAAAACTTAATATAATATAAATATCGATATATAAAAACTATATAATAAAAAATCTATAAAATAAGTTTATTAATAAAAATATTATAAAAATATTTAATAAAATAATAATATATAAATTTATTTATAAATAATTATTTTAAGAAATATAACTTAAACTTATAAGTTAAACTAATTAAATAAATTATATTATTAAAAATATAAAGTTAAAATATAAGTTTATAAACTTTATAAATATTTTAATAAATAATAAATATTAATATATT